>RJWM01002753.1:0-123481 GCA_004363535.1 Dasyprocta punctata
GGGGGGAGGGTAGAGATTAAGATTACTAACAGCAGCAACCCAAAATTAGCAAGGATTTCAAATTGGAGAAATAGCCATAGAATTGAAGAATCACATGACAGACAAGGATATAAATGCTGTTGGGAAGTTATCTGTGATGAAGGTGAAGTAACGACTGTGCTGGATGGCAATCTTGTAAGAACTGTTAAAACCAAGTCTATTATTTTACTTCTGGGATATTACTCTATAGAAATAATTGGACTACTGTGCAAAAAAGTGTGCTTTATTTTATGATCATCTTAGCATATATTTATCACAGGAAAACACAGGAAGCAAATTGTATGCTAAGAAATAGTGACTGGTTAAAAAACAATGTAACTATATATTATACAGAAATTCATATTCGTATATATAAATTCTGTGTTATAAAAGGAACTCAATAAAATGTTAATTGAAGAATAGATCACAAGACTCTGGATATCTTAACCTCTTCATTCTTTAAAAAATGTGTGTCTTTATGAATATGTATCTATGGACCAGAATAAATCAGAAATTATAAACAGCGAAATTGTCACTGTCTTTGGATGACTTATGAATAACATATATTTTTGTCTTTATACTCATTGCTTTGTGCTTATTGTCTTTGGAATTAATATTTTATTATTTCAGGTAGAGAGACCTTAGTAGTATATTGGCTTCCATACCCTTTCCCACTAATGTCATAATCATTTTTTGTATTATATTTATATACTTTGATAATCATATCAGAAGGTGTTATAGATTTAACTTTCAGTGTTGAACACATTGTCATAGTTTATATCTAGATGTCCTCCCGAACCCTCATAGGCTCATAGGTGGGGCTTTAGGGAGGTGTGATACTTATCAATGGGCTAATTCATGGTGAGTTTATAGCTATGATTCAGGAGTTGCAGCCTGGGTAGAGAAAGTGGGTCACTGAAGACGAGGCTGGGAAAGATATGCTTCCCTCCCTCACCCTTGATTCCTCTCTCTGCTCCTGCTGCCATGCCATGAGATATTTCTCCTCCACCATGCCCCTCTGCCATGCCACTTGCCTTGGAGTGAAACCTCTACGAACTGTGAGCCAAAACAAACCTTTTCTCCTTAGAGTTGTAGGTGTCGGTTATTGGGTCTCAGTGACAAGAAAGCAACCAAGACACATATCTTAGGGAACTAAAAATAAAAAAGAAGAATGTACTCTATTTATCAATATTACAACTATAATATTTACTGTTATTTACAGTTGTTGATACAGAGTAACCCTATTTCTGTTGCTCTTTCTTTGTTGGTGTCTCACCATTTCAGCTGGAGTCAGTAATCTCTGTCTGAAGACCATTAGTGATTCGTTTACAGCAAGTCTGCTGACTATAAATCTTCCTATATTTTCTAATTCTGAGAATGTTTTTGTGCTTCCTTCATTCCAAAAGGTTATGTCCATTGGATGCAGATTTCAGGAGCAACAATTCTCATCCTTCAGCACTTGAAAAATATTGTGGTATTCCATTCTGGATTCCATGACTTCTGATGAAAATCTGTAGTCTTTCAAATAGGCCTTGAGTTTTCAGCAGCTTTTGTTGTATCTGAAAATGAGTTGACTTAATTTTGCCTCTTCTGCTTTTCATTTTTTATTTTTCTATTTAGATATGTTTGCAGTATATAATGTTTACATTAATCTTGGGGAGTATCTTAATTATTTTTATTCCTCTTTCCTTCCCCTCCCACCTCCTTCCTTCCCTTTGTCTAGATTCTTTCCCCCATTTTTAAGCTAATGTTTGTGATACATAATGATTACACTCATTGTGATAGGTTGGTACATGTACGTGACATATTTTAACACTTTTCACATCTCTTCCCCTTCTCCCCTCCCCACTTTCCATCACTTGATCCCCTTCCCATCTGCAAAATACGTATCTACCTGTTTATCTTTTATTTTGCCCTTTAAATTACTACTAATTTGGGTTTCTCTTATAAAAGAAATCATACCTTTTGTATCTGAATTATTTCACTTAACGTTATGATTTCAAGGTGCATCCATTGTCCTACAGATGACTCAAATTTTTCTTTCTTTATTGCACAGTAGTACTCCCTAGTGTATAAATACATTTTCCTTATCTATTCTTCTGTTGATAGACATATAGATTACTTCTATGATATAGCTTTTGTGAATTGTACTACTATGAATATGGGTATGAATATATTACTGTAGTATGATGTTTTTAACTGTTTTGGAAAAACAACTACTAGCAGAATACCCAAGTCAAATGGAATTTCTAGGCTTAATTTTTCTAAGAAATATTCATACAGATTTCCATAGTGACTGTACTAGTTTACATTGCAATCAACAATACAGAAGAGTTCCTTTTTCCCTGTGTCTTTCCCACCATTTGTTATTATATGCTTTCTTGATGATATTCTTCTTTTTCTGGGTAAGGTGGAATCTCAGTGTGGTGTTTTAGTTTGCCAGCGAATTGTATTTAGTGGTCATTTGTATTTCTTCTGAAAGGTATCTATTCATTTCTGTTGTCCATTCTTTGCCTGGGGAATGAATATCTTTTAGCTCTTTTTATTTTCTAGACATAAGTCTTACTTCAGAGGTGTAGCTGACAAAATGCTTTTCTCATTCTGTAGGCAGTCTTCTGATGCTTTTGGTTGTTTCCTATGATGAGCAGAAATCTTTATTCTGACACAATCCTATTGTTGATTTTTGATGTTATTTTTTGTGCAATTGGAGTGCTGTTAGAAAGTCCTTTCCTACACCTATGACTTCAAAAGTTTTACTATTTTATCTTCCAGCAGGTTAAGTATTACTTTTTAAATATTTATATCTTTGAAGCATTTTGATTTTATTTTACTACAGAATGAGAGGGTCTATCTTCAATCTTCTGTATGTGTTTAGACAGTTTTTCTAGCACCCTTTTTAGAGAGTTGATCTTTCCTCCAATGTATGTTTATGGCCCCTTTGTCAAAAAGCAGGTGGTTAAACGTGTCTAAGATTGTTTCTGGAGTCTCTATTCTGTTCCATTGATCCTCATATTTGTTTGGGTACAAATAATATGTTTTGTCCCTGTAGCTTTGTATATAACTTAAAATCTGGGATTGTGATGCTTCCGGCTTTCCTCTTGTTACCCAAGATTACTTTTTGCTGTCTTGGATCTCTTCTGGTTTATTTTGAATTTTAGAATTGTTTTCCCTAGTTCTGTTAAGAATGCTGTTGGTATTTTGATTGGTATTGTACTGCATCTATTTGTCAGTTTTGGAAACATGCCCATTTTGACAAGGTTGATTTTACATAGGCGGGAACAATGTATGTCTCTTTCCATTTTCCAATGTCATTTTCAATTTCTTTTTACAGAGGACTGTAGTTTTCACTGTGAAGTTCTTTCATTTCTTTGGTTATATTAATTCCTAAGTATTCAATTTCATTTCACAGCTATTATGAACTATATTGTTTTTCTAATTTCTTTCTTCGTGGGTTCACCGTTATCATACAGAAATACTATTGATATTTTTGTGTTAATTTTGTGTGCTGCTTCCTTGTTAAATTTGCTTATTAATTCTAGGAGCCTTTGGTGAAATTTTCTATGCAAAGGATCATGCCATCTGCAAATAATATTTTGATTTCTCCCTTTCTGATAAATATCCCCTCTATTTCTTTCTCTTGCCTGATTGCTCTGGCAAATGTTTTGAGTACTATATTGGACAGAAGTGGTGACAGTGGACATCTTTGTCTTGTTCTTGATATTAGAGGGAAAGCTTTCAGCTTTTTTACATTTAATACAATGTTGGCCACTGATTTGTCATGAATGGCTTTTATCAAATTGAGGGGAGGTCTTTCATACCTATCTTCTACAGGGTTTTTTTTTTTTTAAAATCAGGAATGAACGTTGAATTTTGTCAAAGGCTTTTTCTGTACTTGTTGATAAGATCATGTGATTTTTTTTGTCTTTGCTTCTGTTTATGTGGTATATTACATTTATTGATTTGTGTATTGCATGTCTGAGTTGGAATTTACTTGTTGTATGATACTATTGATGATTTGTTGCATTTTGTTTGTCAATATTATGCTGAGAATTTTTGCATCTGTGTTCATTAGACTGATCGACA
Source organism: Dasyprocta punctata (assembly GCA_004363535.1). Lineage (NCBI taxonomy): Eukaryota > Metazoa > Chordata > Mammalia > Rodentia > Dasyproctidae > Dasyprocta > Dasyprocta punctata. The sequence continues at coordinate 4,102 of RJWM01002753.1, forward strand.
TGAAGTTTTCTTTTATATTTTGCTCTTTACCTGGTTTTAGAATCAGTCAGTGATGCTGCCTTATAGGAATGAGTTAGGAAGTGCTCCTTCCCTTTCAATTTCATTAAAGAGTTTGTGGAATATTGCTAATGTATGCCTGCTAAAAGTTCTGTGGAATTCAGTTGTAAGTCCATCAGGTCCTGGACTTTTCTTCGTTGGTTGGTTTTTTATTATTTCCTAAATTTCAATGCCTGTTATTGAATTGATCAGAGATTTTATGTCTTCTTGGTTCGCTTTTGATAATTTATGTGTTTAGGAAACTGTCTCTTTCTTCAAGAGTCTCCAATTTGTTTGAGTACAATGTTTCATAGTAGCTATTAGTGATTTTCTGGATTTTGGTGGTGTTTGTTGTTATTTCACCATTTTCATTTCCTGTTGCACCGATGTGAATTTTTCCTTTCCTTCTTTTCATAAGTTTAGCTAAGAATGTGTCTATTTGGTTTACTCTTTCAAAGAACCACTTCTTCAATTTATTGATTTTTGGTATTGTTTTTTGTCTCAGTTTCACTAATTTTCTTCTGATCTTTATGATTTCCCTCCTTAAACTAAGCTTGGATTTTTCTAGTATTTTGGGGTGCATCAACAAGGTATTTATTTGAGCTTGCTCTATTTTTGTAATGTGGGTGCTTACAGCAATTAACTTTCCTCTTAGGATTACTTTCACAGTAAACCATAGATTCTGATACGTTGTACTGTCATTATCATTTGATTCTAGAAATTGCTTAGTTTCTTCCTTGATTTCTTCTGTGACTTTTGAGGGTTCAAGAGTGTGTTACTTACTGCCAAGATGTTCAACCTATTTTGCAGTTGATTTCTAGTTGTAAGTGCACTATGATCTGACAATATATGTGGAATAATTTCAATACTGTTGTATTTATTTAAGCCAGATTTATGAAATAGTACGTGGTTTATTTTGAAGAAAGTGCAGTGTGCTGCTGAGAAGAATGTGTATTTTGTTGCAGTGGGGTATAACACTGCACATTTTTATTAAATTCATTTGTTCAGCTTGGGATCTTGAGGTCACCACTATGATGGTGTTGATGTTTGTTTGATCTTTTACATCCAGCAATGTTCGTTTTATGAAGTGGAAGCACCAGTACTTGGTGCATATATATTTAAAATTGTTCTCTTCCTGTTGAATTGCTCCCTTAACTAATATATAGTGACCTTTTTTGTCTCTTCTGAACTGTTTTAGCTTGAGGTTTACTTTGTCTGACATTAAAGTTACTACCCCTGCTTGCTTCCAGGGTCCTGGTTCAAGGAATACTGTTCTCCATCTGGTATGGTTTGTGTCTAGATGTCCCCACAGAGCCTCATGTGCTCATAGGACTTCTTTGGAGGTGGCTGAATCTAGAAAGCGTGATTGATCAGTGGTGCAATGCTGGGATTAAGTGTGCTAGGATTAAGGGTGGGTGATTGTTGGCTAAATTCACTGATTAGATTGGTACCATCCTAATCCCGGTAGACTGGATAAATTACAAGTGATACAAAGAGGCTTGTCTCTGTCCCTCTCTTGTTACTTTTGTTGTCTTCTGCTCACCCTGAATTGCTCTCCTCTGTGAAGCCACCCTGCCTTGGAGCCAGCTGATTATGGACTGAAACTTCTACAATCTGTGAGTTAAATAAACCTCTCCTCCTCTAACTTTGAATGTCAGGTATTTCGTCTCAGCAGCAAGAAAAGTTGCTAGGATATCATCCTTTGAGTTTTAGTCTATGGATTTATTTTTGATTAGATGAGTCTCTTGAACACAATAGGCCTCTGGGTTGTTTTTTGACCAATCTGCCAATATGTGTCTTTTAACTGGGAAGTTAAGGCCATTTGCATTGAGAGTTATTACTGTAAGGGATTGTCTTAGGCCTATTATTTCTTTTTTCTGTTGTTTAATCCTTTATTTTTGCCTTTTTGCTTAACCAACCTTGCTAGATGTCTTCAACTCCATCTGAAATTTGGGCTTTGTTGGCTTTGGTGCCACTGTCTAGAATATTTTTGAGATTGATTGATTGACTGATTGATTGATTTATGTGCATCTTAGTTTGATGTTCATGTATCCCTTAAGATCTTATTTGTTGTGGAATATTCTCATTTCTCCATCAATTGTGAAAGATAGTTTTGTAATATATTGAACTGGCCTGGATATTTTTTTCTTTTAGGGCTTGAAACGTTTCATTCTAAATTCCTCTGGCCTTTGGCATTTGTCTTGTAAAGTCTGCTGTCATCCTAATAATTTACCTTTGTAAGTGTTTTTTTTTTTTCACTTTCTCTGACAGCTTTTATGATTCTGTTTTTGTTTTGAACTTCTGGGATTTTGGCTATCATGCGTCACGAGGAGCTTCCTTTTTTCATCGTAGTTATTTGGCATTTTGTAAACATTGCTTACTTGTGTTTTGAGTTCTTTCCTCATATTTGGAAAGTTTTGTGGCATGATCTCTGTCCCTTTGTTCCTTTCTATCAATCCTGTATCATTTCCTTTGTTTGTACTATGCCTCATTCAGATGAGAGATACCATATTGAAGCTTGTGTGTCTGATTTATTTCATCCATCAACAGATGATTGGAATTAAAAAACGTGGTATCTATGTCCAATGGGATACTGCACAGTTGTAAAGAATGACAGATTTGAGACATTTGTAGGAAAGTGGATGCACCTTGAAAATATGGTATGGAGTGTATTTCTTTGGTAAATTTGTCATTCATGTTTTGAAACATTTTAGTCAACCCTTCCAAATTTTATTACTTTCTCCATAGCACCATTGATCAGTTGTTTTATAGTTTCCCTATCTTTTGGGTTATATCTTTTTTGAACTAGCCATGTTTCTTTACTTCCTCTTTGATCTTTTCATACAATTTGGCTCTCTGGTATTTCTCCTTTGGGTCTGCTTTGGAAGAGTTGAGAGTTTTTGGTAGCACTATGTTGCCTTGTTTTTTCATGTTCCTATTTTTTTTGTATGTGTGCATGTGGAAGGTTGATGTCAAATAGAATGAAGAGAGTTTATAGTTGATATAAGGATCTCTTTAGGTCTGTTATGCTTTATAGAAAAGTGTTCTTGGCTTTAATTGTCAAGTAGTATTTTTTATTACTTCAACCTATTCAATTTAATTGGGTTGGACCCTGTTTCTATGTTGTAAGAAGGGTTTTTGTCAGTTATAACAGCATCAATAGATCCAAGCATGCAATAATCATAAACTTTAAGCTTGTTTTGATAATTTCATGCTTTTGTTAACACTCCTTGCAGACTATATTGTACTGCTATTTGTGGTTGATCTAGGAATGGAGGGTGGGGGAAGGAGACATGAAAGGGGAATAGAAAGGGAGCATGTCAGTGGGAATAGAGGAAGGTAAGAGAAAAATCAGTAGGTAAAAAATAGGCAGGAAGTTAAATTCTGTTGGAATTATTTTTGTAGTGGGAACAAAGGGTTAGTGTACAGGTGGGGTTCAGAAGATCATTTATATAGGTAGGAGGAGGTGTACATATGAGGTGAAATGTACTTAGAGATTAAGAGAGGCTGTAAGATTGCCAGAACCTGTTAATATATTTCTAATTACTTTTGCTTGGATCCTCTAAGCCAAATTTTCTTAAGGATGACCCTGATATGTCCTTGAATGGTACTCCTTTATTTGTGGCATTGGTTAATTCTTATCCTCTAATGTACTTATCTAGGTCTCTCTTATTTTTACGCCATTAGATGAATGGAGGATTAGGGTGAGAAAATGTAAGCAGGTGAGATAATGAGGCAAACAAGAGGAAAAAAAAAACCAGGGAAGGAATGAGAGTCAGAAACAAAAGAGAAACTGTACAAGAGGGAGCAGATCAAAGAGGAAAGCCTTGAGGAATAAAGCATAATCACCAAACAATACCATTAAAGAAGCAAGTTCCAGAAGGGGAGAAAAAAGAAGAACAAGCAAACGTAGTATAATAAGGAAGAAAATGATTCAAATCAAACAAAGACTCAAGGAAACAATGATTATACATACCAAAATAAAACTAGAAATAAAGATGAAAGCCTTCACATAGCTGTTATAGCATTATCTCAGAATGTTCACATGCTGGAGTAATGGTCTAATTGCAATCAGCTAAACAGATTTTTCCTGTGGGCAAGACAATTGCTTGCCTCAAATCATAACAGCTGTTACTCCATCCAAACACACGTCCTGGTTGCAAGCTGTGCTCCAGGTATGACCTGCTGCGGGCCTCTGTGGATCTGACTGTCCTCATTGATTCGGGAAGGTAAACATTATAGGCAACTTTGTGTCTTCCCTCCACTTGCTTTCCTTGCCTAATATATGGCCATAAGGCCACTGGCCCTAGTGCCATTCACCATCTCTTTGTGCACAGACATCTATTTGTCTCAGCCCTGGCCACAGACTCAGTGTCACATGCAGGCTTGGGTAAGGACCTCTGTTTGACAGTGTGGAGTGGTGGGCTGGACCTTAAGTCATCTCAGGTCCTTCCAGAGCACCTGTTCTGCTCTGGCTCTATTGTAATCCCAAATATTGAGTACGGTAATCCAAGTACTGTAATCCTTTCTCTAGTCTTCCTCACAATCCAAGAAGTTACATTTATAATTCCACTGAGACGTTATTGGAATCCCAGCAAGTTAATTCCAATCCACCACCTCCAATGCAACCCACACTAAGAATAAAGACACCGAAACATATTCAAAGTTAAGGGCAGGCAAGGGGCCCTGAGTCCAATCCTTGTGAGGATGTGCGGACAAAGGCCTTGATCCTAGGCCTCTCCCAGAATTTATTATCTTGTGAAGAAAGGAGGTGGCTTGAAGATGAGTGACAGTGAGCATGGCGGGAACTATGTGAGTCACTTGAGCTGGCTGGCCAGGTAGTGAAAAAGATATCTCTGCAAAATGCAGAGATAAAGATATGCAGAGGGATCAGTTTGCATAACCCAAACAAGGTAGCAACAGAATTGCTTTAGGAGGCTGCTGCTTCAGTTTCTGATGTGTAAACTTTTATGCCCTGGGGACTCACAGCCTCTTTCTCGAGGCTCATACCCAGTTGACATTCCTGGACCTCACTGGCTCTGCCATCCCACTGTGCTTATATATTTTATGGAGATCACTATGTGAGGAAACAGGACACTGTCTGATGGCTTTAGAGATTACACACTAGTACCTGGCTAGCCTTATTTGCAATGCTTCGAGCCAATTGAAAAGAGAAGGAAATACCATAGTCAGCTCTGTATATACCAATATAAGGAAATAGGTCTTGATATAATCAAAGTTGCAGCAATTGTTCTGCATTCAAGGGGAGCCAACAAATCATCTCCCACCTAGCTCCACTGAATCACCTTTTGAATTGTGTACCACACTGTTTCTCCTCTCACAGACCTGACTCCTTTTTCTACTCCACATTCTTGTCACCACCTAGGGTCTCCCCACCTTCTGCAGTATCCAGCTGAAAGGTGCTGGAGGCTCCCCATGGGAGTCCACTGGCAATTACTGGTCACATGCCCAATGGTCTGCGAACAGTACTCCCCTTGAATGTGGGGGAAATGAGAGACTTTTTTTCCTCTGTTGGGAAAACCATCTTCATTCCTCTCTCTTCTAATTTTCTTGAATCTATATCTTTATGTCTTTCAGTATAATTTAGTCTTCAGCCAATATCACTTCATATAGTTTCTTCTTCACTGTGTAATTTCTCCTCTCCTTCTGAGACTCTCGTGATACAAATATTAGAGGCTGTACAAATTGTTTCACAAGTCCTTAAAGTGATATCCATTTTTTCAATTTTTCTTCCTTCTAGTTCAGGATGGGTGATCCTTAGAGCTCCCTCTTTACACTCACTGATTTTCCTCTGCTGTGTCCGTTCTGCTATTGAGTAATTTAGTGAGGTTTGTTTTGTTCTAGTGCATTAGAAGAGAATTATTTTGTCAGTCCTAATATTTTCATTTGGTTTCTTTTTTTAAAATTTGTCTATTTCTTTGCAAGACTGTATTTTTTTTAGAGATTTCAATTGTATTTTTGATTACTTGTTGTAATATTTTTTTAAATAGCTACCTTAAAGTCTTATCAGAAAACTCTAATGTATATGTTTTTTTCCCTTGTTAGAGGCAGATTTTTTTTTCCTATTTTTTACACCAAGGCCATTCAGTTTCTATCCTGTTCATTTTGAATATTATCTTGGGAGACCCTGAGTCATATTTAAACCCTGTTGAGAATGCTGATATTTTTACTTTGGTAAATAATCAGCCTGGTTTTATTCAGGTCACATGTTCCCATCAGCTTTCAATGAGTAATCAGTTTGGTTTTCAAAGTTTTTGTGATGTTATTCAGATTTTACATGTGTGTGTGCCACCCAGTGGTTTTGCATGTTCCTTGGGGTTGACCTGTGTCTACTTCATTTCTCAATATATAGGGCATGTTTCTTAGGGTGAGATCTTTACACTTGTTTCTAGGGGATAAGCTGAGAACTCAGAAAACAACCAAAAGGGGTTACTTTCCCAAATCATCCTCCTCCATAATCTTCCTGGTATCCTTGGATTTTAGTAGCTTACCTCTTAGAATCTTTGACTGGAATACTCTACTCTTCTGCATTCTTCCCGTGACTGTATCTTTGTCCACGGTCAAGAGACAAAAGCTCAGAGAGAGTAACAAGAAATGGACATTTGACATGCCATTCAGATACCACAATATCCTTGATTTGAGTTTTCCTCCACTTAGACTTTGGTTACGTGATTGCTTGAGGGGTGGAGTGGGTGAGAATGGAGAAATGGTAACATACAGGGGCTTTACCCCAGTCCCTCTGACTGTTAGGAGATCTATTTTCTTGCCCGTGGGGCTGGATGGAGAACTTATGGTTCTCTCTTTGTACTGCTGTTCCCCTTTTGTGGTACAAATTTTCTAGAGTCCAGGTGAGGGAATACTGAATGAGAATAAAAGGTCAACTCATCGAAGCTGAGTGGTACTTCAAATCTTGTTCTTTCTCTGTCTTTCTGATGCCACTTATATATTTGAGTCTTCAGTAACTACTCTATGAAACATTTCTAGGAATTGTGGCTAAAGTCAATGACACAATAGTATGGAGTGTCCTTATCCATCTCACCCAGAACAAGAGTTATAAGATGGTCCAAAACTGATAAATAAGGTTCCTATAATTTTTGTAGACAAAAAAAAAAAGTATAAAATGAAGTTTTCTTTTGCGGCACCAGGGATTGAACTCACAGCCTCATGCCTGCCAGACAGGCACTTAAGCCATTGAGTCAAACTCCCAGCCCTAGTTTTTTGAGGCAGAGTCACACTATGTAGCTCAGGCCGGCCTTGCACTCATGTTGTAGCCCAAGCCAGCCTCGAACTCACAACGCTCCACCTACCTCAGCCTCCTGAGTGCTGGGAATAAAGGCACGCGCCGCCACACCAGCTGAAGTTTATTTTTTAAAAGAAACTTTTCACCAAGATGCATGTAAAACTCATTTCCTTCTATACTAAGCATGTAGCAACAATAGAAATACTGTAAGTAGAGGTAGTAAATAATTTAACACAATTAAAACAACTGTGTAAGCTGGAAAATGAGGAAAAATAAAGTTTTGCACAAGGCTGGAGTCACAGCTTCACTTGGCCCTAAAGCAGAAGTTGGTAGTAGTGTCTGGGAATTTGACCCCTGCAGGGTAAAGAGGACAAAGAGATAAAAAATACTCTCTCTCTAGGTCATGAATGAGAAATAAACTCAGTGTTTGAAGTTCATAGCTGATACTAGAGTCCACTATTCTTGTATATTAGTTATCTATTGCAAAAAAAGTAGTTACCACAAACTTAGTGGCTTAAAACGGTGCATATATTTCTCCCTGGGTCTGTTGGTCAGCAGTCACAGCAGAGTAGAACTAGGTTTTCTGTTTCAAGGTCTCACCTGACTGCAATCCAGGGGTCATTAGGTTCTGAATTCTTATCAGAGGTTTGATTGCAGAAATACCTGCTTCCATCTCCCTCACATTGATGGCAAACTCAGCTCTTTGCAACTGCAGCAGTTTCTTGGTGGAGGCTTCCTCACCTTCCTAGGTGGCCTGCAGTTTCTTGTCATCTGAAGTCCTCCCAATACAATCACTTGCTTCCTCATAGGAAAGTTGGGGAGAGTATGCAAACCTGCCAACCAAATGGAAACTTTATGTATTTAATGCTAAAGCACAGCCCCCCCACCCCCCCGCCACACACACATGCACACACACACACTCACAGCCAAGGGCATGAATACAGATATGAACACTACAAGACAGGGATGCTGGGGACTGTCTAGAAGTTTGTCTCACTTTATGAAAGAATCTACAGATGGATGTGTGTCAGTGATGTCCAGGGCTGTGGGCCTAAGCAAGATGTGGTCCAGAGGAGATAAGAGGCTGAAAACTGGGTCCTCGATCAAGTTGCACACAGGAGCAGAGATGCAATTTCTATGGCCATACTACTATCACACAGCAAGAGGCCTAGAACAACAGGGCAGCATCTGCCTTGATCTTTGGATTTGGCCCTGAATGCTAGGTAGAAGAGATCCAAAAATCCCTAAATAGTATAGTGTAAGGCCTGAAGAAGAGAGAAAAGGAAGAGAGGGGAAATGTTTTTTAAAAAGGAAGAGAGAGAATGAACAAAAAATATCAAAATTTAGTTGGCACACCAGAATTTCAAAATTCAAGGGGAAATCTAACCTGAAATAAGCAATGAAACTCAACAAATGGAAAATAAATTTACTTTAGATGAAATTTTGAAGTTAAATGAAAGTGTGTTTAGGATATTCAAGGAAATAAATGCAGGAATTGAACTTAAAACATGAGGAAATTATGAAACTGAAATAGAAGAAATTATAGAAGAAAATTTACATGTTTTAAAATGTAGACACACTAGGGGAAAATATGGACATTGAAAGAAGAAAATCATTGATGAAATAAATTTCAGACTAAATATTTTTCCTGGAATATATATTAGAGAGTAAATGCAATAGTAGAGAGTATAGGAAAATTTCTGTACAAAGTAGCAGTGAACCAAGTTTATCAGGATTAACATTACCTGAAACTTGATAGAAATGAAAAACCCTCAGGTCCATCCCAGGACCCACTCTAAGAGCTGCTCTTTTCTAAGTGCACTTCAGCTTGGGTTGGTCCTTCTTTCCCTATTGTTGCCAGTTATGGCCTAAACCCTTGAGGTCTGTGACCAGGATGTGAGTCTAGGGAAAGGCAATGAGAAATTCTTGCCTTGAGTAACTAGATAAAATCACTCATCATGCTTCCAGTGTGGGTCAGATGAGATCACAGAGATAAAAACTCCACCCAAATGTCATGTAGCCTAAGCTGATGGAAATGGTTAGTGATCACTTATTTAAGGAACCTATTTGTAATATTTTTGTGAACCTGAGTCAGATTTTGATGTTTTCTTGAGGATTTGAAGATCGTAGTCTGAAGCTATCTTAATTTACCAACTTCTTTCTATCTCAGTGGCATTACCAATCTAGATAGATTGGTAAATTTCATATGTTCACATAGAGAATTAATATAGATTAATGTAAAACTTCTGGGCTTCATCCCTTGTTTTGCCTTCATCCTTACTTCTCTACATCTGGTTCTTGCCAGTAACAAAAGTCTGGTTTACTTCTGTGGCTCCCACATTTCCTTCCTTAGCAGTATCTACTTTTCAATTAGAGGTGTTTTTACTTCTACACAACAGACATTTACACCACACTAAATGATCTAAAAACATCAACCTTATCATGTCCCACTGCAGCTTAAAACATTTTAATGGCTCCCAATCCCTTTTGATTTTTTCCCACTGAATTATCTTTTTTAAAATTTAGTTAAGTTTATTGGTAGAATTTAGGTATAAACAATGATCACATTCATCATAGGGAATTTGTACCTGTACATGATATACCTTAATATGTCTTTATTCCCTCTCATCCCCCTCCCTTCCCTTTAACCCCTCTTAACCTCCTTATTTACAAAACTTAATTCCCATTTTATCCTTCTTTTCCCTTCATTTCTTTTCCCTTGATTTCCTCCTCCCCCTCCCTAGTTCTTCCCATTTGAACAATTTCTTTCCATTTTACCATATCTCTTATACAATTTGGTCCTAATTTACACTTTCAGCTTCTCACACCAGTAAAACACTGCAATATTTACACATGTATATCTGATTTATTTCACTTAAGAACGTGGTCTCAAGGTCCAACCAGTTAGCAATAAATGTCTCAAATTTACCCTTCTTAATGGCAGAGTAGTACTCCATTATATACAGCAGCACAATTTGTAATAGCTAAATCTTGAAAACAAACAAAATGCCCGTCAACCTATGAATGAATAAGAAAGATGTGGGTTTTTTTTTAATACAATGAATTATCTGTAACTAAAGAATGGATCTGGGTATGCAGAAAAAGAAAGCCTGCATTCACACGGATTTTTTATCAAATCTCTGCCTTCTTTCCTCTAAAAAATTCCTTTTAAGGACACAAATTTTGCATTTGAATTAACTCATTTAAAATAAGTTTGCAAACTGTTCCCCTACCTATTGAGTGAAATTTTCACTTTGCAGAAATGTTTTGCAGTTTTCAGTGGCCTTCACACAATACCATGCATTTCTGTTTCTGTACCCATACCTGTCTGTGCTGAGGAAGTCCTGGAACCACAAGGTAAAGTTTACATTCCTGTGTATTATAAAAAAGGCCCTTACAACCTGGTGCTGTTATCTCCTCTGTCGCTGTTTCCTAAACTGGAATTTTGATCTAGATGCCTTGGGTTTTTTGGGAAAAATGAGTTTTTGCTTTTTCTGATCATACAATTTAAAAAATTATCTTTTGTGTAACAATTTAAACAACACAGGAACTAACACCTAAAGAAAGTCAGATTTGCTGGGGATTTAGTTCAGTGGCATAAGTGCCTGCCTGGCAGGCGCAAGGTTGTGAGTTTGATCCCTGGTACCAAAAAAAAAAAAAAAAAAAAGTCCGATTTATATAACACTTCTTATATCCAGAGTTAATTACCTTAGATATTATTCTTTCAAATGTATACACATGTACATATAGACTTATGAATATATATACATGCACACATAGACAAATACATACCTGTATTTATTCACACATTTAGCTAGACACACACGTAATTTTACATCCAAAGTGTATAAATATTACTTTGATGTACTCATCTTTTTGATTAATCTTACAACTTTTTTAGCACCTTACTAGTTAGTTAAACCTGCTAACACACCCAAGTTAACAGCTGATCTGGTTCATATGAGCTTATATAAATAAAGATGCAAATATGTATTAGACTTTTCTTGTGGAAATATTTAGAAAATATGGGGTCCCTTTCTATGCATTTTCTATCAGTTTTATTCACTTGAATTGCATTACATTATATAAGAATTCAATGGCACAGATGTGGCTCATTTCTCTTACCTGTTGCTTCCTTTTCTGCTTGAGGACCTGTTGTCTTACCTGGATGTGTCTCTCAGGCGCCTATAAATGGATATTTAGGCCATTTCAAGTTTGTCCTTCCATTTCCCTTTCTTTTTGTCCATGTTCACAGAATGCTGTTTATTGATTTAGGGAGGATCAATATTTTTATGCAATAAGTTTTCCATCCAAGAATATAGTATATAGTTCCAGTTAGCAAGATCTCTCTTCATATGTCCTTTAACAAAAAAAAAAAATTTTTTTTTCTTTGAGTCATTTTTCTCATCAAAAAATACCTAAAACTTTTCTAGTTATTGTTGTCAGGGGACATTAAAACTTTTTTCCATTTCTCTTTTAAGGAAGTTATTTCTACTATTGGGAAAATCAATTGATTTTTTGAAAATCATCCATCAAGTTTCCAGTCAGTCTACCAAATTTCCTCTATACTTCTGCACTTTGATTCCCAGTCACTTTGAACAATTCTAATTCCCCACACAGAGCCTTGATAGCTTTGCTCTTTCTGGAAGATCCTTTCCCTACTGACTGGCTCATTCACATGGTGGAGTTGACCCAGCTCTGCCTCTTCCGAGAAGCAACCCTGGGATGCTTGCTGTTGGCAGGGTATTCATTTATGCTTTCCCAGCACCTCTGTAAACTCGCATTGCTACTGTTTGCTGCCCTTCATCCTAGCCATCTGACTCTGTGTATAATCTCACACACTGGACTTTGAACTCTGTAGAGTGGTGAGCCAGATACTAAACAAACAGATAGTCTCAGAAGCTAAGTCCAGTATCTGAAACATAGTCACACACACACAAACACACACACACAAGTATAGAATTGAAAAACTGATAGGGAATCATTGTTAATGTCAGGCCAGAAAGCCTTAAATTTTTAAGGATTTTCAAACTTCTGCTCTGTTATTCTTGATGTTTATAAATGTCACAGACGTAACTTATTTAAGTTCTTAAGTTCACAGGGCTGATTCACTAACATTTTGCTATGTGAAAATCATGATAGGGTTAGGAGTTTGGACTAGATACAGAATTCTTAACTATTGATGGGAAGTTTATTCACCCAGTGAACTACTATTTATTGAACATAATACGTTTTTGCTGTCTTCACGTGACAGAGGAGTTGAATGAATACCCGAGACTCCTTTTTAAGGACACCAATCCCATTGATGGTAATTCCCTCCTGACCTAGTTATTTCTCAAAGGCTCTATGTCCTGTCACCTTGTGGGTTAGGATTTCCCATATGCACTTAGACAGGGAAGAGCACAAACATTTGGAATATAGTATGTATGTAGGGCCAGATGTGCTGAGAACTGCGGACATGATGCTTTCGAGAGTTTACAAGATTCAACACGGGACTATGTAGTTTAAAGAAACCATGCAGCTTGAAGAAGGTATTTGGAACTCACTGGTAGCACTGGGCACTTTCAAATACTTCTTTAATGTATTTGGTCTTACAATGGGAAACTACTCTCAGTTTCTTTTTCTTTTAGAGTTGTTATTAGGTCTTGCCATGCCTTGGCACAAATTTTTTAAAATATCCCACCATCTTCTGGGAAGATAATGAAAACAACATTCTCATTTATCTTCTTAATTATTTTCATCATATGATTGGGTACACGATGACTATAAATCAACCATCAGAAGTTTCAATTAAAGAAAATAAGTTCATTTCCCCCTGTTCTCTCTCTCTCCTTTAGGATGAACCATGGTGTGCTACATATTGCCCCAAAGGTGTCTGTGTCCTAATTCATAGAACCTGTCATTATATTACTTTACATGACAAAGGGGATTTTACATAGTGATCATTTCAGGACTTGGAAATGGGAAGATTATAGTGTATTTGTATGTGGTCCAATGTAATCACAAACCTTCTTCTAAGAGGGAAGCAAGTCAGGTTGAGAAAGAAAGATATAATGTTGCTACCATCTTGCTTTAAAGATGGAAGATGGAAGCCAGGTGTGGAGATGCACATCTGTAATTCCAGCACTTGAAAGACTGAGTCAAGAAGATCACAAATTTGAGCCCAGCCTGGGTAATGTAGAAATTTAGTGAGACCCTGTCTCAAAATAAAAAATAAAAAGGTGCTGAGGATGTACCCCAGGGTAAGGCCCCAGGTTCACTCTCTACTACTGTTGAAAAAAGCAAAAGAAAGAAAGAGAAAAAAAATGAAAAGGAAAGAAGGAAGAGGAAAAAAGAGATGGAGGAAGGTGCCAACAGACAAAGAAGGCAAGTGACCACAATTAGCTGAAAAAGTTAAAGAAATCACTTATAACTTTTTCCTTACAGCCTCTGGAGGGACCACAGTCCTGCTAATGGCTAGATTCTGAATTAGTGAATCCACTTTGGACTTCTGACCTCCATGACAAATGTGCATTTCTATAAGCTACAACCAAGTTAGTACAGCAACAATACAAACCTAACACGAGGATCAAGTGGTCTGGCTCAGTTGTTGACTGTAATAGGTTCTTTGGGGAAGTCTGATGTGGTGGACTGTGATAGGACACCTAACCAGGGAAGTCTGAAGCTGATGAAACTGAAAACAGCAGGTCCCCACCTCATTTTATAAGTCAAGAGTCAACTAGGAAGATCCAATAGCAACCACGGTCCCAAAATTAAAGAGTCATAAATAGGACATAAATCCAAGCATCAGAAACCAAGCAGAAAGTATGTTAGGGAGGACAAACACAAGAAGGAGCAAGGAACAGCAGAGAGTAGTTTCATGGAACCTTATTAAAGCATGATAACCAGAGTTCACCTTTGTCAGACCATGAACACCAAATGCTTACGACAGTCTAGCAGATTAGCAAACGCCTTAACAGGAACATCTTATTTTTGAGGACCTTCTACCAATTAGCAAATGTTCTTGATGTCATTTGTCCACTAACCTCACGACTTGTGTCTCTAAGCTGTTGCTTTACTAAGGCAGGAACCAATTTAAGAGGGAAAAGTGACTTGTTCTAGATCACAGGAAACACTAGGGAACCACGAAGAATTGACTTAGTCTCTCTAGCCTCAAGACCCCAACCCCTCCGCCACTCCATGCCACCCTCCTTTTAGGAATGGTTGTTGATTGAATGATTGTATGCACAGTTCAAAACAAACAAACCTCATAACATCATTTGATACTGACTCTGTCAGTGAGAACTTGAAAATGAAGTTAAAAATTAAGCGGCAAAGCCAAATCCAGCCTCTCTGCTCTGAGAATATGAGGTCAAACCTGGTTGCGGTCTGATCACCACTTGGCTCATTATTTATCCCTGTGAAACCCTGCAGAATTATCTGAAAGTGAAGAAGGGAGAGAAACACTGTTTTTGCAAGGAAGACTTATAGTCGAGGGCTTCATTACTGGTTTAATGGTGAAGGTAAGAGTGTTTCTTCTTTTGGGGGAGGACACTAATTCCAAGTCTCTCAAAGATCCCTTAGTGAGAGGGAACTGCTGTAGAGGAATTAAGAGGAAAAACACTTTCTGCAGCTCAAGGATCTCCATTTGGGAATGGGGTCAGGTTTCAAAAGGAAGAAGAGACTCTCTTAAAAAGGTGAATGATTCAATCAACACTTAAGAGAAAGGCTTGCGAGGACACTAGTGCCAACCAATACAGTGAGCAGGGACCATTTCCTGACAAGGAAGTGGAATTAAATGGTAGAAAGATTTGGGCTTGGTACAGTGACTGATAAGTCTTTTCAGATTTCTATGTGGTATTTGAATTCACCTCTCAAAAAGGGAAAACACAAACGAGATCATGAGTAAGAGTGAGGGTGAGGAAATGTGTGTGCTTCCAAGTGTCAGCCATTAGCACCTTTTAGCAATGCTACAGGAAGCCAGAGGGGCAGAGGTATGAAGGTATCACCTCCCAACCTACCCACAGAAAACGCTACTTCCAAAAACTCAGTTTCTGCCTGGAGGAAAGGCTCAAGGGCCTGCTGTAATTGCACATTAACTTTGGCATAGCCTTGTCCTTTTCCAGTCACCCACCATGAGGGCTCAGGACACTATGTTTGCCATGATTCAGTCATAAATGAATTAACAGTGTGCCATAAGGTTAGATGGTGCCATAACCCATTTTATATCAGAACTACAGGTCTTCCGGCGAGGCAGGCTGGGCCTCAGTTCCGCACACACTGTAGAATCCTTCTTCCCATGTCCTCTGATGCTGGTGACAAGAAAACTCTCCCTTACTGTGGATTCCAGTGTAAAAGAATCCATTTTTAAAAGAAAAATTTTAAAAACAATTTAACAACCAATAAAAGCCCAGTTTATTGCCGTAAGCCTGTATTTATTCATGGACCTACAAGGGCCCAAGTGCTAAGGGGGCGGTTGTTATTACTGCTGTCATTAGCATCAGTAACCTTTTACAGGACATAATATGTTACAGTGCACAGGGCATGTCTCATACCTTTGTTTTCACTCCAAACAGTCTTGTGAAGTAATATTATCCCATTTCTCCCATGAAACATTTGAAGTTTGAGGAGTTTATGAAACTCACTCAGGTTTACGCAGATCAGCAGTGGTAATGTGAAACCCAGGCCCGGAGTCCCCTCTGGTCTGCAGGTTTGTGCTCTTTGAACTTTGAATTTACCTTGAGTAAACCAGGGGCGTCAGCTTGCAGAGATGATGCAAGACAGGTTGAATATTGGGGGAAATATGGAGTAGAAAGGCCGCTAAAAAAAAAAAGTTCTAGACTAAGAGTTGCAAAAGTGCCATTCTTTAGCTTTGAATAAATCAAGTCTACATTATTAATTTTATCTCAAATACAACCTCTACTGTGTCAGAAAATAATGTTCTAAATGTAAAATTTTTCTAACACAATTTCACTTCAATTGTTCTATGTCTACTTACAGCTTTGACACCACGATTCACTAGTTTTTGTTTTGCTTTGTTTGTAGAATCATCAGTCTTGAATGGGAAGGTCTTTGACAAAATTCACGTTCTCAATTGTTTGCAATTAAACTATGAATTATAGTACTATCTCGAAGTGCATATTAATCACTCTGGTGCTCAGATCCAGCAATTACACAAGCTCTGGTGATTAACATTTTCCATTACTATGGCACAGAAATGTTCCACTTTAGAATGGATATTATCTTGATTACTGTATTTGTCTCATGCAAATGATCAGGAAATAAACAACTGAAAGCTACTGAGGCAAATTCCAATAGCTGAAACTATAATAGAAAGGTAGAGTTTTCTTATCCCTTTCCTTTAGATAGCAAAAGGGAATGGGGAAGAAAATTGAAGTAATAGGGTTATGATACAATCCCACTAGCAAAAAAGCAAGAAAAAGTAGGGGTTTGTTAAAGATTCAAAGCTTAACTTAGAAGTATTTTTCATCATCAAACTTTCTGTTAGAGTAAAATATCAGAACTTGATTTAAAACTGTATGAATTTTCATTTAGAACACATTAAAATGAAGCAACCCTATTGTGTTTTGAGCTTATCCTCAAAATGCTAAGGAAATAAAGGGGAAGCAGCACGAATAGGTAGAACAAGTAGCACTCCAGGTATTACAATACTTGGTGCTGGTTCTGTGAACTGAGTGTCTTGCGGCAACTCTTCAAGTTTTCTGCACATTAGTTTCCTTATCTGCAAAATGAACATTTGGGTCAAAGGATCTTTTGGTCTCTTTCAGCTTGAGAGCCCAGGGTTTATGAGTCATTGGGGAAGCTGATGGGAAGGCTTTAGATGTAGTACAATTGTGGTAGTAGAATGTACAGTCAAAGCGCAGCCTCCTTCCAAGTCATGGGTTCTTATGTAGCAAGAGAAATCAAATAGCAAATGATGCAATTCCAAGTTGAGGCTCAGATGGCTTTGCTAGGATCTGAGTGAAGAGAATTGGCCTAAAGTCCTGATAATATCCTGATGCACAACTTAGGAACCCTCCAAGACAACCTACAGCCAACATCTGCCCTGGTTTGATCTCCTCTTTCTGGCAGTGCAGTCTTGATGTGGGACCATTATCAACAGAGGTGAGAATTGCAAAGTTCAGATGGAGAGACGCTATTCTCAGAACTGTGAGCTATGTGGCAAGCAGAAAAATATTCTGACCATGCTGATGAACCCTAATCATGATTTACCTTCTTCTGGATACTAAGTGAGTATCTACTAATTATTTTGAAAACTTAATAAATACAGAAAAATCTAAAATAACCATATGCCCATCCTGTTCTGTGGTTCAGAAAAAGCCACAGCAAGTGCTTATATGAATCTGTTTCTTTGAATATTAATGTGCATCCTGCTTTGTGCTCAGAGCATAGAGTTCCCCAATTTTATTTCTATATCTTTGAAAACACTATTCTAGCAGAATTCATAACAAAAACCTATCAAAATTGACTTGCAAAACTGACTTACAGTTAGGGTAATTTGTCTACAATGTTTTCCTATCATAACTTACACAACAATGGATGTTTTGGGAAAAAATTCTTCATCTATTTCTTTCTTTATGTTCTTCCATCCTAAGGTCATAGAATAGAAACATCTCTAAGGATGTAGATAAGTCTCTTTTAATTTAGGTGTAGAATGAGTGCGAATATTGGGATATAAACATGATACAAGTGTTTTTAAAGTCATGGAAGATTCAGCTTAGGAATGGACACAAAATCGAAAATATTCTTAGGATGGAGACTTTTCCTAAAAGATATACATATATCCAAGGAGTTTGATTAATATGTAAATATAAAACTAAATATGCACATTTTGGGGATCCTGAATTCTCTCAGCCTGTCAAAAGAGCTAGATTTATATTCATTACTGTAGTTGAAAGCCCCTATTTAGTATAATTTTATAGGTGATTGAAGATGTTAGCCCAGTAAGGTGTCCAACTTGTGTCTGCAAACAGCATTTTAAACCTTTACAAATAATTTATATAAATGATATACAGCCACTTCTTCAGTATTCAAAAACAACATGGAACAGAGTTCCACTTGTCCTGAGGGAAGAGAAACATGGTGAGAATTAAAAACAAACAAACAAACAAAAAAACATTGCTCTTGGCTGAATTTAAATGCCCTGTCTCACATGTACTACAAACTTGTGATACTTCTTCCCTTTGCGTGGTTCTCTGTGGTCTGATAAAATCTTCATGATTTTCTTCCTTTAATTTTT
The DNA here is from genome assembly GCA_004363535.1 of Dasyprocta punctata. Classification (NCBI taxonomy): domain Eukaryota; kingdom Metazoa; phylum Chordata; class Mammalia; order Rodentia; family Dasyproctidae; genus Dasyprocta; species Dasyprocta punctata. Next base: position 22,638 of record RJWM01002753.1, read on the forward strand.
GCAGTACTACGTAGGAAGGAGCTTCATCATTACTGTACAAGTGAAAGAATGGGTAGCTAAGGAATTTAAGTGGCTAGATCTAAGGATTTATACTGAGATTTGTTTCCAAAAGTACGGTCTACTAAAAGCATAGAAAGAGTACTCTGGAAAATGGAAATAATACAGCTGTATTGAGTCAAAATTTCTACTGATAATGACAAGAGACAACATTATCAAGAAGAAAGGATTTGTGTGTCATATTTTGGATTATGTTCTCACCACAGATAAAAGCCTGTCGTGGTAAGAGAAATTTAGGGGAGTAGGAAACTCCATCGCAAAGTTTGGTACCAAATCCTGGAGAAGCCAAATGGACAAGAAGCCTCCCCCGAGGAAAGGTAGGCCAGTGGTCTTCCTGCGTTGGCACCCTCCTTTTCTCCCTCTTCCCATATGCTGTTCTTTGGAGAGACTCTTAGTGGAGCATCAGAACTAGCTCCAGCCCATGATCGTGTTAACAGTTGTTTATTCCTTAGAAAAAGAATTTATCTGTTAGATAAATCTATCAGAAATGAAGTCAAATGAACAGTAAATTCTGGGATCTAAGCAGTGGAATGAGTCTTGAAAAAGAAATCAGAAAGAACAGTGGGACCACATGGTAGCTTTCAAAATACATTCAGATTTAGCTAAGGGAGAAGTGGAAAGAACGATCTCAATGAGGCGCTCATTGCTTACTCTCTACGGTCTAGGTGCAGATTTCTGCTCACTGCGCTATGCGCTGGCTCTCATCATGCACTTCTCAAACTTCACCATGATCACCCAGCGCGTGAGTCTGAGCATTGCCATCATTGCCATGGTAAACAGCACCCAGCAACAGCACCCACCCAACGCCTCCACTGAGGGGGATCTGACAGACCCCCTCCACCACACAAACAGGTCCAACGATGAGTTTAAAACTAGGGTAAGTGAGCTAGACAGCAAGCCTCTTCATTGAGAGAGAGAGGAAAACGGTTTGAAAAGAAGGCTTGGATCTTGATTCTGAAGAGTACAGAAGCATGAATTTTCTATGATGAACTAAAAAGGGACTGAAATTATTATTTTTTTTTTTTCAAGAAATTGGTTGTCAACTGGGCATGGTGGTGCAGGCCTTTAATCCCAGCACTCAGGAGGCTGAGGTAGCAAGAGCATTGTGAGTTTGAGGCCAGATTGGGCTATAATGCGAGTGCAAGGCCTGCCTGAGCTACACAGTGCGACCCTGCCTCAAAAAACCAGGGCTGGGAGTTTGGCTCAGTGGCTTAAGCACCTGTCTGGCAGGCATGAGATTGTGAGTTCAATCCCCAGTGCCGCAAAAAAAAAAAAAAAAAAAAAAACAGTTGGTTGTCTTTGTGATGATGGTAACCTTTCACTGAGGTTTTTTTTTAATTATCATGTGGGGGAATTGCAGAAAATAGTAAAGAATTCTAAAATGGAACAAATAGATTGCTGGGTGTCATCAGTGAAAAACCATCCTTCTGGATTACCCAATTCCATTTGTATCTCTGCATTTTCATTGTTTCGGAGTTGTTTCACATCCCTGCAAATTCTGCATACTTTATAGAAACACAGATGATTCCTGTCTATAGCTTTGCAGATGCATTCGGTCCTGAGGGAAATCATGTGTTCCTCCACCCATGGGTGTCAGCCTAGTTGAACAAGTCAGTATTCCTACTGATCTATTATCTATCTATCTACCTATCTGTATCTATTTTTCTGTGAATATCATTTTTCTTTATTTATTGTTTATTAATGCATGTTTACAGTACATTATGTTTGCATTCCGTATGTGGAGATGGTGCATAGCACATGCACATAGCACATCCCAATTCCTTTTTCCCTCCCTTCCCCCTCTCTTCCTTCTCCTTCTATCTCTTGGCCTCCTTTCAATTTGAGAAAGATCTATCTTCCTATTTCCTACTATTACTCTTTTATTTTGCTTTTTATTCACAATTTGAGTCTCTCAGGCAGGAAACATGTTACAATGTTTAAGCTTGTGTGTCTGATTTACTTTACTGAGCATTAATTATGGCCACAAGGTGTATCCATCTGCTTTAAAATCCATTTCAGTTTTGCTTCCTGCTTACGTACATGTGCTTCTTTGAATTCTCTTTTGGAATAGTTGGAATATTTACTAATTCCCATTAGTCAATGAGTTCACTGACATCTCTGTTTAGGTCCCATGGTCTCCAACTTTTATGGCACCAGGAAGCAGTTGCCCAAGAAGACAGTTTTTCTTCATGGTGGGCTGCGGCGGGGAGGTAGAGGATATGATGGTTTGGGGATAATTTGGGTGCATTAATTACATTTATTGTCATTTTATTTCTATTATTATCACATTAGAGTCTCATAAGTTGTGCGTAACCTACATCCCTCACATATGCAGCTCACAATAGGAATCATGCTCCTGGGAGAATCCGAAGACCTTACTGATGAGGCAGTACTGGGAGAGATGAGGGATGAGGAGTGACTATAAACACAGACAAAGTTTTCCTCAGCACACCTGCTGCCCATTGATCACCTCTGGTTGTGCAGCTCTTTTCCTAACAGGCAACTGATATGGCTGGGGGTCTGGGACCGCTGCTTTAAACCATCTCCCATTTACTGCACATTTCTCAAGTCATCCCTATAATTTGTAATTCATTGTTTTATTCCACTGGACACAGCTTATCTATCATTACCTCTGTGCTCAAGAATCCTCTACATTGCTAAGCATGTTGTGTTCTCTCCACAATCTGCTGCTCTAGAGTCTGGTCCAGCTCCTCAGTACATCTCTACTGGCTGTGCACAGCCCACAGAAAGGGCTCTCAGTCAGCCAGAGTCACAGCTACTTTGCCATTGTTTCCTATCTTTTCAAATGCTTCAAGTTAATTTTTATTGTTTTATCCAATAAGAATGAATTTTGTTTTTTCTCTTCATATAAATTATAGTCATTTTTCAGAGGATGATTCTTATACTGCTTCCCTCCTGGGAACTTCTCAGATTGTTCTTTCCTCTTCTCAAAATCCCTATCTTATTTGTTCATTCTCAAATAGTATTGCTAATACAAATTGTGTACCTTGTATTTTTATAGTTATTTAAATAGACAAAATATTTATTAATTTATATTCTTCGATTATCTAATTTATAATATGGTGCCATATATCTTCAGGCCTACCCTAAAGTGTTTATTGAGTTATATCAGAAAAGAAACATGATCTTATTCATTTGAAATATATCTTTGAATCTTGGCTCTGTCAAGGAAAATCATAATTCCCAAATTTGATTTTTCTTTTTAGTTAGGGGTTGATTTTGGCAATAGTTCAGGGAATTTGCATATATTTTATTCTTTCAAATTAATGTCATTGTCACTCAACTTTTACTAAATAGTTAAGGGATATTCTTCAACAAGTAAGCTATTTCTTGATGGCTTTCTACTTAGTTTTTATCATCCATCTATGTAATTATTCATCTCCTTTCTTCATTTTCTGTTTCTAATCTTCTAAAAGAGTTGAATTGGAGGTATAATTGGTTGTTTATTTGGAAAAGGTAGACTGTCTAAGTTAGGTAAAAAATAGAGAAAAATAGATATTTTGTAAAAGAATCTCACCAACCCCAGGCAACTCTATAGAGAGCAGATTTTCATAAAATGACTTCTTAGCAAACAGTTTTTCTTATTTTTTTTTTCAGGCATCTGTGTATCAATGGAGCCCAGAGACCCAGGGCATCATCTTTAGCTCCATCAGCTATGGAATAATACTGACTCTGATCCCAAGTGGATATTTGGCAGGGATAGTTGGAGCAAAACAGATGCTTGGTGCTGGTTTGTTGATCTCGTCCCTTCTCACCCTCTTTACCCCCCTGGCTGCTGACTTCGGAGTGATTTTGGTCATTGTGATTCGGACAGTGCAGGGCATGGCACAGGTATTCAATCACTTTCTCATTCTGAGTGGGATGTAGATTCCCAAATTCTGCAAAACAGCAAATGTCTTAATGGTTTTCATTCCAGGGAATGGCATGGACAGGTCAGTTTACGATCTGGGCAAAATGGGCTCCTCCACTTGAACGGAGCAAGCTCACCAGCATTGCAGGATCAGGTAATGATGATCATGGCTGTGAATGGTTTTGGATTAGGCTCTTTCCATTCACATCTTTTCTTCTATGAATCAGAAAGCTTGGGGAAGAGGAAAAAAGGGTGCTGTTGAAAAATTCGATGATATAAGACAGCTACATAATAATGAGACCACTGTGTTGCAAAGATGCGGAGCCAAAAAGACAATAGTGAACTAGGGTAATTAAAACAGCCCCGTAGGAAAAAGTTTAGAACATTAAAAATTGCATAAATGGAAAAAATCAAGGAAACTACATAAATATAATTATAGCAAAGATTTTAAATTATCGATTAAGACTATCAGGCAAAAATAGAGCTCAAAGGGTCTGCAGTATTCTGAGCTCTTTCTCAGAGCTAAGTAAGTCTCACAACTCTCTTAGGTAAAAACTGATTTGGACTTACTTTCTAAGAAGAGAGTTATGGTATGTACAGATTAAGTAAATAATCCAAATGCAAACAGCCAGGAGGGCATGGAAATGAAACTGGAACCTAGGCAGTTTGGTTAGTCTCAGAGTCCTTACTCTCAGTCATGGTGCTAGATGGTTCTCCACGGTGCATCTCCCAAGGCTCCTATAATCTTATTCCACTGATTTCCTCTGATTCCATACCTGAAGAGCAGAAGCAGCGATTCTAGCAAGCTTCTCACTCCCAGGTGCACACACAACCACAGTATGTGAACTTTTACCTCTCAGTGGCCTCCTGCTTTCTTGTTTTCTCCCAGCACGACTGTCGCCACCTCCTCTATCTCTAAATGCTCTTGGTGGCCTCTCTCCTTTCAGTTGATTTCTCTCAACCATCTCTTTCCATCAAAAGCAACTTATCTTCTTAAAGCACAGATAGGACATTTTGCTCACCTGCTTAAAATTTCACTGTGGCCTCCTTATTGTGCAGATATCAAGATGCTCTACCATCTGGTCACAACCTCTTTTCTATTCAACTTCCCTCTGCAAACAAGAGTCACTATTCCCCACACACCTGCATTCATTCTCCCAACCTCTCCTCCTGTGAGTTCATATCCCTGAAAAGTTTTCTGCTACACTCTTTTTGCCAAAATTCCAGTCATCTTATTTCTTAACCGATAGCAATGCTTTAATCCTATAATCACAATTAATTCAGCCTTATGTGTATTTCCGTAGCACAGTTTTATTATTATATTCGTATCTACATTTTTTTTCAAACTGGAGACTAGACACATTAATGGGATATAACATTAATTTAGTAGGTAAAGAAAGCAGAATTTAAAAAGAAAATATGATGAAAAATTTTGGCATGCTTTGCACATAACAAAGCTAAGTATTCACTCATGAAATTTGTTTGAGGTATGTGGTTGTGTGTACAACTGTTTGTGCATGTTTTTCTTGTGATGTTTTGCCATGGAAAATATATTCATAATGTGAGTCTGTAAAATGTCATTGTTGTTGTTGTTATTGTTTTAATATAGGTTCCAAGGCTTGTAATGTGTTACACTTGTGATAGTGAATTTTGTTCATTTTTGCTCTATTGGACCAAAAGCTCTTGAAGGGCTTTAGTAATTTTTATAAATCTCTACTTTTCTCCACTAAACCTCTTGTTGCATTGTGTCATAAGGTGATTCTATGATTGCAGTTTCTGTGATAAACTAAGAGACTTAAAGTAGATCACACTGGTCCAGAGACACCACTGAAGAGTTGGGTAGTGTATCACAACTATTTACTAAAGCTAATTACTTTTCATGATATTATGAGAGGGATCATGAGTAGAGGCAAATACTGTCATCACCCAGTAATTCTATGTCTGCCACCTCAGTGTTGAGATGATGACAAGGAGACCTCATGGAAGCAGCCTTTCTTATTTGCGTAAGTGTTCTTCTCTTTGTTCTCTTTAGGGGCAGCATTTGGGTCCTTCATTATTCTCTGTGTGGGTGGACTAATCTCACAGGCATTGGGCTGGCCTTTCATCTTCTACATCTTTGGTGAGTCACTGTCTGATACCTTAGCACCATCATTGCCCAGAAATTTGTTTTATTCTTCTTGTATTAATAAAAAAAATCCTTTGTCAAATGGATGAAGAATTTGAGTATTGGTAGCATCCAGAATCTAGTTCATGCAAGTTGACCTAATACTTTCTGGTGGTTTTGAGAATCCACGTACATGGCAGAGGAGATAACCCTTCTTATGCTGCCAACTTTTGAGAGATCAGTAGTGGAAGATTACCCTTCTGCCCCCAGCATCTTCACGAACTCTAACATCACATTTAAAGTAAGTGGCCTAGTGATCAAATGTATGCAGTTAAAATGTCAGAGTTGGTTGAGTTCACCTTCAATATGTCTTCATCTGTTATTCTGACAGATTTATGAATCCCCTCTTCTGTAATCCTTACTGATAATTCATTTCTAGATTGTGTTGGTGTGAAATCATTTATTTCTCCTTATCTCTCCATCAGACTATAAAATTCTTAAGGCAAGAAATCATATAATTTTTATCACTTTAGTAGCATCATGGCATCTGCATTTTAACTTTAAAAGATGGAACAATCCACTTATAAGGGGAATTTAAAAACCGTTAGTCCCCAAAAATATTTTAATCTAGAATATTCTTCAAATGACAAATTTCAGTAATGAGACAAAATTCTACAGGTTGTTATTTTGTTATAGCCAAATGGTGTCATTAAATTTAGTTTCAGCTGCTTTCTTATTAATGATGCTAATCCCAGCCATCTTGCTTCACAAATGTTAATCAGGTGTTGTCAAGAAATAGTCCATCAGATGAACTATTTATTTGTGGTTTGAATACAAATGCAAATGGGCTGAACATTTTCCTTGCCACAATGACTTCATGGCTGGTTGTTCCATGTATGTCCAACTCTCTTGATCCTCTATTCTGACTATTCAGCACTTGGGAAACAAGACAGTAATGAATTTATTAAGAAGTTACAGTGGAAAATACAAAATATGATGAAAAGGGAATCTTAAGAATAATTAATGAGCCATACAATGACATATTCATGTTCAGGGCTCTGACGTTGCTAAGGGCATCTCAGAGTTTGAGAGTTGATAGCTGAAAAGCTTTGATGAAAGGAGGAGTTTCATAAGATGAGAAGGAAGAAATAAGAACATAGAGATCTTTGTGCTGAAATAATCATGAAGTGATGTGTGGCAGAGAAAGAATACTTCAGAAGTTCTGTCCCCCCTGCCCACAGATCTACCTAAAAACTTACTGTGTTCACACTTCCCAGGTAGCATTGGCTGTATCTGCTGTCTACTGTGGTACACGATGATTTATGACGACCCTATGCATCATCCATGTATAAGTGCCAGGGAAAAGGAGCACATTGTGTCCTCTCTGGCTCAGCAGGTACAGTGTGCCCACTCCTTCCACCTGTGGACCACCCAGACATCTCCAAGGCAGGGTATGTGTCCCCTGGGGGGGGCAGTCTCTGGCCTGTTCTAATCTACATGTTGATCAGCTATTTCCTTTCAGCCCGGTTCTCCCAGACGATCTGTCCCCATAAAGGCTATGGTCAGATGCCTACCACTTTGGGCCATTTTCACTGGGTTTTTCAGCCATTTCTGGTTATGCACCATTATCATCACATACCTGCCGACGTACATCAGTACTGTACTCCACGTTAACGTAAGAGATGTAAGTGTACTTCTTGTATTTCTATAAAATTGACAGCAATGGCAATTGTTCTGTGCTGCCTATCCCAGCTTTGCATATAACCATTCATTTAACTTTCATAATGACATGGAGAGGCACTGTGACAACACCCATTTCACAGATATTGAAATGGGACACTGAGAGGCAAGAGAACTAGCCCTGGGTCACATAGGTACTAAGGGGTAGATTTGCATTGCATCTCTGACCACTGTTCCTTACTGCCACACCAGCTGCTTCTAAAGCCTCCCTTAGAAGTTAATGCTGCTTTCCACTAACACAATGCAAACGCCGGTGCTCCTCCTGAGACCATGCTGTTCCATGGTAAAAGACGTCAGTTTCCCTCCAGCATCTCAGAAGGCTGTGGGATCCCCACAGCTGACAGTTGGTCCGCAGCGCTGATAAACATTAGTGCCATCTGTGCCTCTGTAATTACTCTGTGTAATTTTCCTTCCCTCAGAGTGGGGTTCTGTCTTCCCTGCCGTTTGTTGCTGCAGCCAGCTGTACAATTTTAGGAGGTCAGTTGGCAGACTTTCTTCTGTCCAGGAATTTTCTCAGCTTAATCGGAGTGCGGAAACTCTTTTCGTCCCTAGGTAAGAATAGGCATTTTGGTTCAGTCAACCAATCCCACATGGCTGTAGAGTGCTCCTGACATCCTGTCCTCATTGTCCAGGCCTCCTTCTTCCATCACTTTGTGCTGTGGCCCTGCCCTTTGTGGCATCCAGTTACATCACAACCATTATTTTGCTGATACTTATTCCTGGGACCAGCAACCTGTGCGACTCAGGGTTTATCATCAACACCCTAGATGTTGCACCCAGGTAAGAGGTTCACCTGATTTTCCCTCCTCCAGATCCCTCAGAGACATTGGGCCTCGATCACTACCATAGAAAAGAAAGGCTTCCTGTTTACAACATGCACTAAATGATGGCAGAATTACAAGTAGCAGAAATGTCAGTACATGGTCATGGCCTAATGTGGCATTTAGAACTGCATTTCCCACTCCTGCCTAGTAACCATTTAGATGAAAACACTTCTCAAGCTTTACGACTAGAAATTAGACTGTATGTTTTGGCGAAACACCCACAGACATGTGTTTCAGAAGTTTCTAGGGTGTTGATCATGTTAGCTACTGTCTATGAGCCAACTCCAGCGCTAAAAATTTCTCAGAATCAACACATCTAATCCTCTCAGTTACACTGGGCAGATCCTACTGTCGCCTCCTAGGGCAGAGGGAGAGGACTGAGGCATGTGGAGGTTGAGTGGTATGCCTGCGGCCACACAGGGCAGAGGCAGGATTGGCACCCATCTAGTTTGGCTTAAGAGGCTATGTCCTGTCCTGCCCATTGTACAAAATGTCCCCCTGTATGGAGCAATGGGGAAGAAAACCTTGTTTCCCACAGAGATTAGTTCTCTGAGTTATTCTGTTGACTCAGCAAACAAGTGATTTCTGGGCTGGCAAGTAGATATTTCCCTGGAGCTCTTTAGGTGAATGAAGAGCTCAGTAGGCAAAATGACCTTGTCATTAGAGATGAGCTTCATTCAAGCTGAGTCGTGATGGCAAAGGTGACTTTCTATGAAAAATCAAGTATGAAATCTTCTCCACAGATATGCAAGCTTCCTCATGGGGATCTCAAGAGGATTTGGGCTCATTGCAGGAATTGTCTCTTCCACCACCACCGGATTCCTTATCAGTCAGGTTGGGCATGTTATTGAACATCTGCAAGTGGCAGGTATTATTTTAGGCATTGGAGATATACACTGTGCTCCCAAGATGGTATGGTCTGTGGGGGGTCCACACAATTGCTCTAGTTGTGCAAACCTCTAGATCAGAACCTGTTGGACAGGCTTCCAGGGGGAAGAAAAATAAAGCTGGATTTCTCCAAATGAGTAGGTGCTCAGTTCATGAAAACCAGATGTTTGGGTTCAGAAGACAGAATGTCTGGCTCCTTAGAGTTTAAAAAGTATGAAAGAATGCTCAGTTATGAACATAATGCACAACCCATGTCAAGAAGACTGAAGGGAAGCAGAAGATCACAAAGAATCTCTTCAGATTAATCCCAATTTTTAAAAAATCATAGAAGGAAAAACATAAGGTCTCCAATCCAGTCTAGTGAGAGGTTGACTTGAGGGTAGAGAAGGACTATGAGTCATTGCAGGGCAAAGAACACAGGTTGAGTCTTGCACAGGGTGGGCAGGAATATGAAAGAGCAGAACCAGCCCAGGGAGGAAGAATTAAGGAGAGTCAACTGCAAAACAAAATTTTGTTTTCCTTGTAATAAATCTCTATGTTACCTCATTCGGAGGTTGGTAGTCTTTTTGTTCGTTCATCAAATTGCTAGGAATCCAATGTAAAATAAACTATGATGCAGTAGGGGCTAGAGCTGGAGGGTCATTCAGGCAGATCACATAGAACTCCCATTATGCTGAGATGTCCACCTAATGGATTGTGGTAATCAGTATCTACTGCTGGGAACAAACATGGGATAGTAATGGTGTCATCTTCAGTATACTTCACTATGTTTTAATCAATGTTGAGATCTAAATTTCAAACACAACATCAATACAGCTTAATTTACTCCTGTTTAAACAAACAGCCATCCCAACTGAGAACCCAATGTACATTTTGGAGACATTTTGTTTCTAACAGTTTCATGAACCTTCTTCGATAATTTAAGAATGCCCAATGTCTATTGCATATTGTTGCTTTAAACACTTTCTGACCAGAATTGCAATACACAAAAATAGAGGATTTCTATAACTTGTGGGAAGGGGGCTTGTGAGATTAGTAATTATGTCTTTGTGTGTATGTGTCCAGGATTCTGAGTCCGGATGGAGGAATGTGTTTTTCCTGTCTGCTGCTGTCAACATGTTCGGTCTTATCTTTTATGTCACATTTGGACAAGCAGAGATCCAAGACTGGGCCACAGAAAGGACTCTCACCCACCTCTGAGGATACAGCATCTGAATCTTCATCTAATACAGACTCTTAACCTTTTAACTTTTTTTACTGATCACCAAACTTTCTTTATATGCTTAACCACAAATATAGTTCCCTGCTCTGGCTGTGTGTTAGAATTTCCTAGAGAGCCTTAAAAATATGCAGATGCCTGTACTGAAGTTCAGAGAATGTGTGAATTTGTCTGGGGTGGAGTCTGAACATCACTGAATGTTAGATTCCCTAAGAGATTCTAACATGCAGCCAGGGTTATAACTGGTGGACAGATTTGAATAGACAAATCTGTTGTCCTTGAATTTTCCTCTTGGGAAAATATTAAATGAATAAAAATCTATGTGAAAATAATCATTGATAAAAACCTTCATGGGGGTAGTTACAAACACAGAGATCTGCTGCAAATTGTAGCCATGTGCTATAAAATTTAGTATAGGGCAGAATTTTAAGTTGGTGAACAACAGAATTAACTTTTTTTTACTGTTTTATATACTATGAGGCATGGGTGCTTATTTTTGTAGTTAAATTCTATTAAAATCCATATGTTAAAATTAAATAGACTTTTAAAATTATTTAAATTAGGATTATTTTCATCACACATAACAGAAAATGATCAGGAAAAGAGTCAGTGAACAAGGTTGACTAGAATTGAAGTACAGAACTGACAGAATTGGAAAACTTGGGCTTGTGAGAAGGATAGGGGTTAGGGTACATGCTTCTAGGAGGGACAGTGACATAGTCTCAAAGATGTGATGAAAACTAGAGGGAGATAACCAAGGAATCTCAAGTGAAATGATACTTTATATGTGGGAGGAATACTCTAATGGTATAACAGGATGGAAAAAAGCACATAGAAGTATCTTGTAGTAGAGAAGTTTCTTTAGGATAGTATCTTAGTAACTTTTCTCTCATGGCTGAGACAAAATACCTGATGCCCAAAATTAAGGAATGAAAGGTTTATTTAGCTCACAGTTTGTGGAAGTTTCAGTCCATATTTAGCTGGCTCCAAGGCAGGATGGCATGTCACAGGGGCAAGATTTCAAAGCAGCAGCCAGCAAAAGCAGCCAGAGCAAAAGCAGGAGAAGAGGAAGAGGAAGAGGAAAAGAAAGAATGAGAAGAACAAAAGAGGGGTAATATGGGCAAATTTTATATAGGAAAAATGGCAGGCAATCCAATTTAAAAAAAAGTAAATTTTAAGTGGCCCATAAATACTAAAACATTTCAATTTCATTAGTCATTACAAAAACGAAAATCAAAGCCACAGTAAGATACCGCTACATACTTAACCAAAAGGATAAAATGAAAGAAGATGGAAAGCAGGAAATGCTGGCAAGGTGCGAGGCAAGTGGAACTTTTACACACACTGTGAAGGTGAGTATAATCAAACCTTTGGAAAGCCATTTATCAGTGTTTCCTGAAGCTGACTGGGCAATTTCAATGACTGAGACATTTCACTGACAAGTGTATACATACATAAGAACATGCACAAACTATGTCTATAGGAGCATTACCTTCAAGTAGCCCAAATGGGAAACATTCCTGTGAAGGGATGAATAAGTAAATAATTCTGGTGTATTTCTGCAGCAGTGAGAATCAACAGACTCTAATACATAGCAGGGTTTTTAAAAACAGATAAAACTAATCTACTGTTTTAAAAATCAAAATAGTGATTTCCCTCGTTCTAGCTTCTGCACAGGAGGGAAAGCAGCTTTGGAACCAGTGATGGAATTCCCAAAATGCAAAATAAATGAGCTTAGGATTCCAAGAAACTATAACCCTGGAAGTATTAGTTGCCATGGAGCTAAGAACCACAGTGGCTCAGCCTGTCTAGGTTTTCCAAATGTTCCTTAACAGATAGCAACTATATGTTAGAGCCTCCTAGGAATTCTTTCCCTCCATGATGGTTTGAAGAAGAACTGTTGCTTATAATTTTTTTGTGATAAGAATAATGGGATAAGTGTTAGAAATGAGTGGGGATATTTTAAGAAAGATTAATGGCAATGTGACTTTTACTGTAATAATTGTTTATTCATAATTAAGTTTATTGGTGCATTTTAGATATACATAATGGTCATATTTATAATAGGGAATTTGTACCTGTACATGATATATTTTGATTCTTTTTTTCCCAATCCCCTCCCCTCCTTTCAACCTCTTCCTCTCCCTATGCACAAAGCTTTGTTTCCATTTTATCTTTTTTTATTGTTTTTTTTCCTTTTCCTTTCCTTCCTTTCCCTCTTCTCCATCCTAGTTCCTTTTCCCTTTTGAACAATTTCTTCCCACTTCACAATATCTATTGTACATTTTGGTCCTTATTTACTCCTTCAGTTTCTCACTGAAATGCAGTCTTTACATATGTGAGTCTGATTTATTTCACTTAAGAGTATGGTCTCAATTGCATCCATTTACACAAACATATTTACAGCAGCACAGTCTGTAACAGCTAAATCTTGGAAACAACCCAAATGTTCAGCAACTGAGAAATGGATAAAGAAGACGTGGGTTTTTCTTTCATATAATGGAGTACTGCTCTGCCATGAAGACAGATAAACTTGAGTCGTTTCTAGGTAAATGGGCTAGGGATGTAGCTCAGGGCCAAGGCCCTAGGTTCATTACCCAGTACTGCACACGATGATGATGAGAGTAAAGAAAGAATCTATAACCCATCTCCCTATCTGTTTTTAATATCAATTGTCATGCAAACTAGCTTACTTTTCTCAAATAGCTTATTGTTATTTAAGAATGAGGTCATCTGCTGTTTCATTTTTACTGTTTGTATTATATTGTGAATTACTAACGTATTCCTGAGAGTTGAGCAATATTTTTGAGTACTTTTTGATATACAACCGAATTTGATTTTCAAATAGTTTATTCAGGACTTAGGCTGCTGGGTGGCTATACAAAGGTGGCTCTGGATACATGTGTATGTTTTCTGTGTCTTCAAGATAGATACGAAGCTGATGCCAATGTCACAACAAGAAAGAAAAACTTGCCTTATTCCTCAATGAGCGGATAAAAATTAACTGGAATGGAAGTGTTCTATGCCATTGTTATCTGAAGGCTTCAAATTACTGATTTATAAAACTATGTAGGCTTACAGATATGGTGGCATGCACATATAATCCCAGCTACCTTGGAGCCTGAGGCAAAAATAATTGCAAGTTTTAGGCCAGACTGCAAGTTAGAGAGACCTTGTCTCAAAATAAAAGGCCAAATGGGCTGGGGATGTGGTTCAGTGGTGGAACACCTCACTTGCACAAATAAGGCCTCAGATTCGATGCCACCTACTTCAAAAACATGAAACAAATGTTGATTTAAAAAACCTGTGTAGGATTAAAGTCATCTGAAGAGTGTTCTTTGACAACTTTCTCAATTTCCTTCATAGTTATTTGCATGTTAAGGGGGTCCACATTTTCTTCAATTTTGACACTACGTTATTTTGGACAGGATTATCTACTTTATACATAATATAAAATGTATTTGCAAAATACGCTAATGCTTTATCTTTTTAAAGAATATTTTAATTTATCTGTGTCTGAGGTCTTGGCCTCTGTTTTACTTCTGACATGATGTCAGTGTTTTCTTTCTGTTTCTTCAGGCCAGTCAGTAATTTATTTATTTTAAAGATAGCTTATCTTTTTATTGTGCAGTTTCTTAACTTTATCATTTATTCCTCTTGCTAAAAGATAAAACCTCCTATTTCCCTTTGTTCTGTTTCTCGTGTGTTCTGTTTTGAATACCTAATTTATTTTCATTTAATTATGAAAGAGGTTAAAGCTTAAGAAATGATTTCCCCTCTAAGCCCACTTCTGTGGACAGATTACATTTGCTGTGCCCTCAAGTTATTGTTTTCTTTCCCGAGTGAATCCCATGCAACAGACAAGCACTTGCTAACTTTTGCTTTATGGATACCAAGGGAACTGGCATTCCAAGATGTGTTCCACTCCTCACCAACTACAGAGCTTTTGGGTCCTCTTCCATTTTCTACAAATTTTGCTCCAGCCTTTTGTGGTTACTGTGTGCATTTTGCACTTTAAACCTGCCACACAAGAATTATGGTATTCACACTCTAAGACACCCTAAGTCTCACTGTATGTAATTCAAGGGCTGGAACAGGGAAACCAGAATTAAGGAGGCCCTCCTTCTCAGGCCAGTGCCATTGCCTAGAAGTGAGTGCACTTGGCCCACGAGAGTGAGTGTCCCCCTAAATTTGCCTCTTGCATGCCACTCCCTCATCTTAGGCTTGCTTTGGCTGCTGACATATCCGCCCCCCTCTCCCACCCCAGTTGTCCCTACCCCTTCCTCTGGAAATATTTCGAAGAGAGTTTCAAAGATTATTTTAGAACAGTACTTAAATAATACCCTGAGTCCCAGAATATCTGAGCGTTTTTTGTAACACTAAGGTATCTCAATAATGTATTAAAATATCTTAGCTGAGAACAGAATTTTCGTTTCACAGTTTTTCTTTGTCAAACAAGTATTAACTTCCTTCCAGTCTCTTCAGATGTGTAATATGATGAGGAAATTTGGTCGACCAACTAATTTTAGTAGAAATATGTTCAGACAGGTGCTATAGGAGTCTCTCTTTCCCTGGAATTGCCTTCCTTCAACAAGGTGTTCCAAGGGGTTGATCACCTTCAAATAGCATTGCCCTGAATATCTTGAGTAATTTGTTTTTCATCCCTTGGTCTTAGAGTTTCTTTAAATTTTGTTTCAGTTAGTGATTTTCAATTCGCTCTGTTTCCTTTACTAGAAATTCTTTGTCTAGTTGTTGGTCTGGTAGGACCATCTTCTCTGTGTCGCTCACCTCTGGGTCTGGGCCTTTCTCTCTGCCTCTGTGTGGACTTTTTAGTGGGAGGAGGCACACAGTCACTTTCCAACGTCATCTTCCTCAACTTCCACCAGCCTCGACTTAATATTTGCTAAAACTGCCTGTAAGTGTGCCTATGCCCACGACATCCTTCTTGCCACTTTAAAAATGAAAGGCATTTGGTGCAATGCTTGAAGTCTAAACATTTGTGGGTTGTCAACAAAGATATAATTCCAGATATCAATGTTCAGATAACCAGTCAATGATCAACAATTTCATCTTACCTTTCTTTGTCTGCTGTGTGTGTTTTTGTTACAGGACAAGAATGGCCAGAGTGGGAATGTTCTGATTTCAGAACAACTGAAGTAGGCACGTTAGCCTACTGGTCAGCCCAAATGAAGCTGGAATATTTTCCCAAAACACCAACTTTGGAGATATATGTGATAAAATTCACAGATAAAAATGTTATGTGATTACTTCTAAATTTGGTATGAATTATACAATGAAGTGATTATAAATTTTATTAAAGTCAAATTGTGGCATGAAATATTTATTCTTATTGTCATTCCTCATCTTGTGTCATTTCATAAAATGCTTAATGTTTTATTTACAAAACAAATTATTGATATTTTGTTAAAAACATTTCATTGTCAAGTTAAAACTTGTTAAGGGGGTATCTAAAATTTTCAAAAATTCTTTTGCATAATACACAATCAAAAGAGTTTCAAGACCATTGACGTATATACACTGTCTATTTTTGAGCTGTATTCACTCTGACATTTATTATTTCTAGTCTTCATAAATTTGCTTGAACATTATTTGTCAAATGAAACTTTTAAAAATACTGCTATAACATAGGTAAGCAGCAGAGACCATCGGACTTCTGTAAAGGCAACATGGTATGGAATTTATTGTGCCTGGGTTCAAAGAGCATGACGAGACCTTCTTCTCTGAACAAAGAGAAGTGCGTCCCTTTTATAGAGATGGAGGGAAGGCTGGAAACATTACGCAGGAGGAACACAACGAATACCTGTGGTAAATGTTTTCTGGCAACCTTGCATCTCAGTGGGCAGAGTCCTTTTAAGCATAAATTTTTGGGTGTCTCCATATGTCTCCAAGACCTGCAAACTTCCCTGTCCTCTTTTGCCTCCTTTCCTGTGTCTGCTGATGACAACCTTGAGTGCTAAGCTGAGTTCCCAGGACAGCTTCTGCTGGCAAGCAGGCTGGGGCCTGGGAGAGTGAGGCCAGGTTGGAGACTTACAACTGTCAGTTATTCTTTCTTCACAACCCATTACTGCATTTTGATTTTTATAAATTACTTCATAGAATATATGCTTGTTTTGAGTCCTTAGTAAAGCTTAAGGGATTTTAGGAACTTTCCTTACTTAAGAAAATATCTTTTAAAATATGCAAATCATTTTTAGCCCATGATAACTGATTTCTTTTTTCATATTGACAATGTCTTTTAAGTTTATATCAGTGAAGATTTTTGTGTGACAGTTGGCTTAGTTATGGATCAACTTACTGATTGAGGTGGTTTTTTATTTTTATTTATTTATTTATTTATTTATTTATTTATTAGACAGAGTCTTCTTGTATAGTCCAAGCTGGTCTTGAACTATGTACCCCAGGTTGGCCTCAAACTCTTGGCAATTTTCCTGCTTTGGCCTCCTAGGTACTGAGATTACAGCTGTGCACCACTACAGGCATCCACAAGGGTATTTATTCAAAGAATTTAAAGTGGGATTTACCCCAAGGATGGCATGTACTGGCTGCAACAGCAGTTCAGTTGCTGAAATCAGAAAGGTTGAGCCTCTAATCGCCTTTCTCATCTCCCTGTGCTCAGTATGTAAAGTCTCAGGAGAGAATTTAATAGGTAAATTTAAACAAAATGTTTGCCTTTGTCTATAAGAGAATCTGAGCAGAGTTCAGTGGACTTCTTCAGCTTGCAGAGGGAGGTTTAGACAGTATAAGTCACTGTCACAATTTGTCACACATAGGAGATTGTCTTCCAAAATAAAGTTATAATGCTGGTAAGGATGGCAGAGATACATTAGAAATAGATTTTACAAAGTATATATATATAGATTTTTCCTTTTCAATGATTGTAGAATAGGACCAGACCTACCTAAGCCTTCTGTTTGCCAAATAAAATGAGGACACTTTGGGGATTCCTCCTTGTTGCTCCAAATATTCTTGTAATTCTTAGGACCTAAAATGTACACACAATGATGCCGGTTTATTTGCTCAATTGATTTTTCTGTTCAGAGGAATGCAAAATTGTTCCTCAGTTTGTATGAAAACTATTCTCAGGACCATCACGCTCAGCTCCTTTTCTGAAACCAAGGGAAGCCTCTGCCTCTTTCTACATGTGACTGTTAGGTTCCAGAAGGAGCTACCTCACCTTCAGGGAGAGTTGTTTTCAATGATGTGTCAGTGTAGATCCACCTCTCGTCCCACCCAAAGAGAGAAATGTGTGGGTGTGAGAGAAGGCACAAGCAAGCTGAGAGGCTGGGCATCAGGAACATCCATGGACAGCACGTGCACTCACAATTCTGCCATCACCCACGATTTGAACAGCCAGGCCAACCTGGCACTGGGAGCTCTTTTGCTGATTCCTTAGAGCCAATCCCAGGGAGTTCATCTCTGCAGCTGTGTGAGACAAAAGGCCCATTCACATCCATCTTCTCTGCGGGGGTCCTCAGATGGCACACTCAAAAACAGTTGAACACTCCCTTTTATCCAGACATTGTCACCGTTCACACATTTCTTAACAGTTCTCAATGTTTGTACTCAGTTCTTTCCAACTAGAGCTGCCACGCTCTCCAAATATTTGTGAGAGCTGTGCATGGGAGACACCTCAAAGTTAACACCCACTTATCTTGCAGATTACCCATTTCTCTCCTAAAAATCGATGAGTTACCAGCTGATTTACTCATCAAGAATCCTAACCAAACTCAGCAGCAGCCTTTGGAAAGGCGTGCTGGATGGGCAGTGCCTGACTACTCTGGGAGGTGAACGGGCTCTGGATCTGGCTCCAGTGTGTCTAGTTTTTCTGGTTCCTCAGCACTCTTGGGGTCTGGAAAAATAACAAGAAACAAAAGAGATGGACTTGTCCTTTCCCCAGAAATACAGACTCAGTCTTTAAGGCCCTGAGCTTTGATTACTGAGGCTAGTCCAGTGATATTACCACATGGACATGGCAGGAACATTTCTTAGTTCAGCGGCTCAGGACAATGTTCTCTTTGTCTTTCTTCTGTGTGAGGCCTGGAAGGGGGGACTTACACACCACAGAAAGCTGGTTTATGGCTACAAACTCTTCACTGGATACAAGCTTGTCTCCAACACTACCTGGTTTGTTTTCTATTATACAATTTGGAACTGAATCTGTTGCTGTTACTCAGCAATTTCAGGGTCATTGTCCCATTGCATCATGAAGAAGATGTCATAGCACCTCCCACCCTCCCTCCTTCCTCACACTATGCATTGTCCGTCACCAGTGTCAGTTTTCCTGACTCTGCAGCTGCCCCTCCTCCTCATTCTGGTTGACTTCCTGCTCATTCCTCCTTTTCTTGGCTTGTTTCTTCCTTCCATTATTATTCCACCACTTATTAAGCAGCACAAAAATATCTTAGGGATAGAGAACACAAAGACTTATGACTCAAAATGCATAAAACTTCCCTCAATATCTCACAGAAGACAGTGAAAGGCCAAGAAATATTATTGCCCACAACATCAATGATCTTGGATCCCAAAACGACTCCTGATGGAGTTGGCTGGACTACAGGAAAGATTCTTTTTCCCATGGTTAGAGTTGACCTAGAGAAGGAGAAGAATTGCTTTAAAACCTAACCCTAGGCTTTATAAACATTTACAAACATTTTTCTCTCAATACCTTCTGATCATAGTTGCTTGGGTGGAAAAAACAACAAGAAGTAAAACAAAGAGACTTCCCCAGAAATCCAGACTCAGTCCTTAAGGCCCTGAACTTTGTTTACTGAAGCTATTCCAACGATTCTTCTTTGTGGACATAGTGGGAACATTTCTTAGATCAGCTGCTCAGGACAATGTTCTCTTTGCCCTTTATTTTTCCTATGATGTTTGATATAAAGTCCTTAGAGCTCTGCACAAAAATGCTAAAGTTTTAGAGGTGTTGCTCCTTCAAAAGCCGACAAAGAGAACTGTGGAAGTGTAATATGTGCTGGACTCTGGTTCCTATGTAAGTATGAAATAAATCTTGGCAACTCTAGTGTAAATCAACATACTTGAAATCAAACCTGGTTCAAGACCAAGTAAGTTTGTAAATTAACTAAACTTACAAACTAAAGGTGCAGAAAATAAAAGGAACACCAATACCATGTATTGCAGATTGGCCATTGGTTAGGTAGGCAGCATATAGTCTCTAAGTCATTAGTAGGAAAATGCAGAGATTTTTACATAGTCACTTAATTTGGCTAGGATACTTATTTTGGAATTTGGGTTGGTCTTATAAGATCTTTTCCAATGAGAATCATTAATATTAATTTTCAAAAATAAACACTTCTGTGATTTTCTGAGCTTTGCTGATTCAGCATTTTGAAATATAATTTGTAGAATAAAATTAAAAGATTCAGTTTTGGACTCCTAGACTGGAGATGATACTATGTTTAGGTAGTCCATTACTGTAGTCTAGCTATGCTCCTCCCCATTCAGTGTTTGAAACTTAATCTCTAAGCAACAGTGTTGGCAGTTGGAAATTACTTGGGCCATAAATGGATTAATGGTGCTAAATAAAGGGCTTGTGGGAATATGTTTTGTTCTCTTTCTTTTGTCACGTGGGGAAAACATAATTTCCCCTCTCTAGGGGATGCAGCCCTTAATACATCATACTGAAAGCAGGGAGACCAGTTGCTAACTTGTAGTTACCTCAGAGTTGGACTTCATGGCCTCGAGGCTACAAAAATAAATTTCCTTTCTTTATAAATTTCCCAGCCATGGGTGTTCTGTTACAGCAGCACAAAGTGGACTAAAACACATATCCATACTCATTCTTTGAAAATATTGCTAAACACCTTGGCTCTTTTTTTAGGTTTTATTATTTTTTATTTTTATCATTTCATGCTCACAATACATAATGATTACATTCATTGTGAGGCGTTGGCCTTTCAAGTTGGAGCCTTTCAAATTCCCAAAGATGTGTATCACATAGATTTAGCCAATGGGAAACCTCTATCTTTATCAACTATAGTGATTGTGATTGGCCCAAGACTTGGGGGTATGGCCAGAGTTGAGCCAATAAGAGTCCTTCATGGAACTTTGTCTATGGAGCCTGAACTCCTCTTATAATGAAAATGTAAGGATGAGTATCTTGACTGCCAAATAAAGAATTTTTCCGTCTTACAAAAGATTAGTAGAATAGGATATACAACTGAGAGCAGTTTGGATTGCAGAGATGGAAAGGAGAAAGAGAGAGAAAGTACAGAGAGAGGGGAAAAAGGAATAAAATGAAGGGAGAAAGAAGGGAAAAGATATAAATCCTGGATCATAGTCTCTGAGATCTCTGGAGTTACACCAGCTCTATTCAATGTGTCAGGATCTTACCATACCTGCTTTCTTTCCTAAAGCTGATTCAGTGTCATTTTCTGCCTGGAGCCCCACAGAGATCTGATATTTGTGAGCCACACCCTCTAACCCCACCCCCAGCACAGTATCTGATAAAATTAGTTGGCCTTCAATTTGGAACTAATCTCACTCTCCCCCTCTTCTTGATGAAATTAACCTTGTCCTTACCTTTGGTCAGTCCCTGGGGACACATGAAAATAAGGGAATGTCGAAAAGGGAACTTGAGATCCACTAAGGAGATGGCTTTGGATCTTTATCAAAATAACAGCAAAAAAATTAAATGATAAATTTATAGTTAGTTAGCCTGGCCAGCCAGCTTCACTGAAATCAAACTTGGAGTTATGTCGCCCCCTCCTGACTTCACCACCACCCACTTCTGCTTTAGAATAAAATAGGAATAATATAAATTGGCTGTAGTATGTATGTAGTATAGATAGTGTATCATACTCAGACATGCTGTCAGGTCAGAATTGCCTGTCAACACACAGTATCTGTCTTGAGTCAGCCTACTCTGAACAATGTGATGTTCACAATTTAAAAGAATTACACGTTTTCCCTTAAATTTATCAGCATAATGCCCATTATTTTCAGCTCTTTACCTGACATTAAAATTAAGATTTCTATAATAAATCTTTTCTCCTCTTACAGCATTGCTTAAAAACAAGACCCACCAAGTACCACAGCTACAGAGATGGGTAGACTAGAAAACTTCTCTTGGTTGACCCAGGTTGAGAATGAATGCCGGTTCCCACTCACTTTGGTTTAGGATTCAAATGTGCAATTACTGTATCACCTAGAAAGCATGAAATGAATGTAAGCAAAGTCTTAGTTCAGTAAGCAGAACTAAGCAAAACAGCTATTTCTGTTAGCAGAAGTAAACAGAAATTCTCTTCAGAAGAGACACTTAATCTCTGGCTTCTTACAATTTTCTCAAATAAATTCTTTTATACAATGTTCTCATCATCTTTAATTACAAAGCATATGTTGAAAGAATTCACCAGGAGTAAAGATCAAGGAAGCACAAATAGCAGCCTTCCCCAAATTTTCAGGTAAGAGAGGATAAAAAGACAGAATAGAAGTGAATGTAGTAACAGAAATAAAAGTAATAAAAAAAAAAAGAGACCTGACAGTTTTGTGTGATAAGTGAATAGAAGCCAGAGTCACTGAAAAAGAAAACTTAAATACATGAATTAAGCATCAGGTCAAAGTGGCTGAATTCATTAACTAAAAATACTGGCTTAGCACTATGCATCTTGACTTCATTTTTATCAAGATTGTTTTCATAGGTTATCTTTAACAATGGAGTTTGAACCTATGTGACACAAGACATTTTCATTCAGAAACTGTTCCATGTTCTGTCTCTCTGTCTTGAAACTTGGTATTTGCTAGATGAAAACTGCCCTGTGATCCAGTACCCAGTGTGAAGATGAGGTAAAGCAGGGCACCAGCTGACTGTTGGACAGATAGCATGAAGCAGATTGCACACCACTTAAACCTGGGAGTTATTTGTTACTACAGCATGATATAGCCTATTCTGATATTCAAAAGCCAGTCCTAGAATCAAGTGCTACAATAAGAGTAGCATGCACATACACACACACACACACACACACACACACACACACACACTCTAGGTACTGTAAGCTTCAGGATTAATTAGGAGGCAAAGGAAAAAAATTTTTACAAGTTAGGAGGATAATACCTAATATACATTAGAGAAATACTTGGTGAAACTTTGGCCTAAACCAACTTGCAAGGCACATAATAAACCTTTTAAGCATCTTGATTTAGAAGAAGTTTTGGGGATATTGGCTGTTAGTAGTGTGTATTTATTACTATTAACTGTATTTAACAAAGTTCTCCAAAAAGCATATGGGACTAGAAATTAATTAGCCAGTTTCAAGGTATTTATACTTGCAGATTTTGAAGACAAAACTTCCTCTCAATTAAGAAAAGAGTTAAGCAACAAAAACTTGCTAAAACTCATTTTTATTGCAAGAACTAAAGTCCAAGTAATGAGCTCACCATGCAACTGCTTGACCAAATTTGTGAATCAAGAGTGTCCTGTGAATATTTTTCTCTTCTTTTCTTTCTTTCCTCTTTTTGAAAATTGATTGATTGATTGATTGATTGTACTGGGGATTGAACCTGGGGGCACTCTATTCCTGAGCCACATAACACAATTTTAGTGAGGCAAGATATTGCTAAATTGCCCAGGTTGACCTTGAACTTGTGATCCTCCTGCCTCAGTACACTGGGCGGCTGGAATTATGGCTATGTGTCATCATTCCTGGCTCAGTAAACACTTTGGATTAAACAAAAAATAGCTCAGGAAAATGAAATAAAATAAAATAATTTTCATGTAGGAGCGGGGTAGGCTCAAAATACCCAAAATCTGGAGAAAGAGTTGAAGAGAGAGAAAAAAATCCTGAAATGAACTGGGGAGAGGGGTGATACAGTTAGGATGTGAAGTTAATTATAATTAAATAAACAAGACATTAAAAAAACACTTTAGAGTTTAATACAAGTCAACCTGAGTTAAAGAAGAATCTGACTATTCAGAACTTAAAATGTTGCTTTGGGGCATTAATCTTTTTGCCAAAAGATGGACTGTGGAAGTTGCTCAGATCCTAGAGAGGAACATACTCTATAGTGTCCTCATGTAGCCAAGAAGAATGATGAATAGCAGTGAGTGGTGAAACTTTTTTTTTTTTTTTTGGTACTGGCATTGAACCCTGGACCTTATCACTGAGCTGTATACTCAGACCTTTTTTCTTTTTTTAATTTTAATTTTTGAGACAATGTCTTACTGAGTTGTCAAGGCTGGGCTCAAACTTTCATTACTCCTGGTGTAACTGGAGTAGCTGGGATTACAGGTGTATATCACCAGGCCCAGTGTGGAACTGTTCTGAGGGTATAAAACTACAAATTAATCAAATAGCATTCCCCCTATGAACTCCTCAGTGGATGAGTCCCTGATGAATATAGTACTCTCATTGTTCAATCACCTTCCAAAAGCACCATCTCTCAACGCATGAGGCTTTTCTATGATTTAGATTGAAATCATAGCACCTTTTTTTGTAATTACTTTCCTACCTACTTGGCATCAGGTCTTCCTATAAAACTTGCCTGGGCCAATGCAGTGTGAGGGGAAGTCACATTCATGTTCAGAGCCTGTTCATGGTTTGCCCCATTTTATTTTCTCTTCATAAGGCACCCCCTCCATGTTCCACATCGAATCTACCCCTTTAATCTTGTTTTCAAAGAGAGGATGACACAGGATATGGCTGGAACCAACCTCAGTGGGCATCAGTGTGATCAAGACATAAACCTGAGGTTTTTAGGTCATGTGCACCACCCAGCTGATACACCTATCCCTGGCCTTTTGGCTTTTCTCCTTGTTCTTTTGGCACTCAGTATTTGCACACACATCAGGATCTCACATCCACTCTCAAGGCAGGAAACTGCTGCTGTGTTCTTGACCAGAAGTGTGAATTAAGACCATGTTAGTGCAAAGGAGGCTTAAAAACAGATGTTCAGCTTTTAGAGGCTTTTATAAAAGTAAATGTAAGTAAATGAAGAAGAAAGAACTTTAAAATGGAGTTTGTCTAAACTATCAAATGGTGTGGAACATGCCACATTACCCTTGCGGGCTAAATCTGCAACTTGCCTGGGTACCGTGTGTCATCCCCATACACTTCACACCACGTTGTCCTCACTGCCTCGGCAATTTCTGCATGAAGTGATGGGGACAGAATTATTTTAAATTTTGGTGCGGTGGCACCATATATCTGGTACCAGTTTCTGAACTAGTGGAGTAAGGCAACTATCTGTTGTAGACAAATAAACTACAAAACCCTAATGGTCTAAGACAGCAGAGGTTTGCTTCTTCTTGTAACTCTGTCCCATGCAAGCTGTTCAGTGCAGATACCCATAGCATCAAAAGATGGTGGGAAATGGCAGTGCTGAGGCCAGGAAGAGAAAAGTGGGCTCCTTTGCATAAGACTGGCTTTCTGCAGTAGATAAATACTTAAGAGTGCAGCCTTCCAGTTACCTAACAACTGTCTTCCTCACTTTCCTCACCTTCATATGGCATGTTGGGAGAGCTAATCAGCAAGTTCATATATGTGAGCAGTTTTAACAGGACCATCACCATAGTCAGTGGTATATTATTTATTTCTTTTCTTTCTATCAGAGACACAGAAGTAACTATCATTGTACACATTTCAGCACACATCTGTGCAAATCTAATTGTGGCTGAAATTTGTAAAGGTTGAATTTGTAAAGAAGGTAAAGGGTCAAATGTATATAATCTGAGTGTTAATTGGCAATTCCAAATCGCTCTCCACAGAGGGCTGTAACAATTTACTCATCTATCAATAATTTATTTTACTTATTTTCCTACAGGCTATTAACAATGTGTTATATAATTTGCATTTCTGAAGTCTGAATGGTAAAAATAAACTTCCTATTTTCTTTTGCTATGCATTACATTGATCAACCTTCTGAGCTGTACAATTTTCAGACTTTGTCTAAATGTGTTTTTTATTTCATTGTTACTCTTAAATCTATTTAGTTGCCCATAGACTTCTGGATTGAAGTGTTGCCTGAGCACTTCAAGGATATTATTTCATTTTTATGGTTTCTATTGTTTCTGGTGATAAAAATCATAAATATAATTTATGATATAACTTAAAGGAGAAAAGAATCACTTGCATTGTAGGAATTCTTAAATGGGTAGATATTATCATTTTGTGTTTATTTTTAAATAAAACCTATTAGTAATATGGGAGTAATACAATGTCAAATAAGGCTGTATAATATTCTTGAGAAATAAAAATCTATTTTTTAATAATTTCCACAGAATATTACATAATTCATTTAGAGAAGAGATATAACTATGGAAAATAAAAGAGTAAAATAATCCTGTGGCTCATGTCGGAACATGGCTCTGTCATGTACCCCATCACTTGGCAGGCCTGTGCAGGGGCCACACAGCTGAGGCACAGCTGAGCCCTGATGCCTTTTGGTATAACGCCCTATGATCCTCCACAGTCTGTGAGAAGGGAGAGCCACGAGAGGAACTGTTGCAAGTCTTTTCATCCTCAGCCTCTCATCTCAATGCGAGTTACCTACAGTGTGAGAGGCTCCTGAGAAACAGTTTCTCACCCACTAATCTTCAGATCCACTGAGATACAAAATGTTCTACACTTGCCCTTCAAGTATAGATGCAAGCTATCAAACACCTTGCTGGTACTTTAGAGTCAACTCCTCAGTGAGAGACTACCCTATCTCTTATGGATTTTGCCGTCTGGCCTTTCCAGTTCTTTGTCTTTCTGTGGAACTAGGGGTAGGGGGATGTACCATGTTGATCATGCTTTGCTGTCTAAGTAATGAACTGTACTTGGAATTGTATGTTTGTGTCCTGTCATATTCATGCTACAGTCCTAATTCTCAATATGATAATGTAGGTATTATAGGGAGATGGGGCCTTTGAGAGAGACACCCTGAAAGTGGAACCCACATGAATGGGATTAATGTCCCTATTAGGAGAAATAGGCGAACATGTTTATCTCCCTTCCCCCATCCATCAGAAGAGAATGTATGAAGACACCATTCTAATCAAGAAGTGAGCCCTAAACAGACACCAAATCTTCTGATACCTTGATCTTTGCTTTCCCAGCCTCCAGAATTGCAGGACATAAATGTCTCTTAGTTAAGATATCCAGCCTCAGCTAATTTGTCTTAGCATCAAAGACTGACTAAGCCAAACTGTCTAACTCCATTTGGGCTCACTGGTTCCTTTCTGAACAAATATGTGAAAATATGGTGAGCTAGCTTTGTAACTTCCACAGTATAGCTGCTTTGGGACTGATTACCTCCAAGACAACCTGCTGTCTACCTGGAAAATCCTAAAGGAAAGATGGGAAAATTGATAGAACTTAGCAAAGCATCTATGTATAGCATTGTAACACACATACCAATAGCATTTCTACATAGAAAAGCAGTTAGGAAATATAATGAGAAAATCTCTTATTATATTCACACCCAATTATTTGGAAAACAAGAAAAAACACTTCAAAACATGTGTAATCTCCCAAACAAAACCATAAAGGTTTACAGAAGTATCCACAAAAGGTTGATTAATTTAAAATATCTATTTTCTTAAATACAAATCACAAGTCTATACAATGTCTACTACCATCTATATTGATGCCAATCTACATATTTAATTCATTTATGAAATTTTCTTCTGAACTTGAAAAAGAAAATGTTCACAGAGTTCAGTTGAAAGCAAAGATGATTCCAGGACTGTCAAAAGTCATTTGTCCTACTGTGTATCCAAACTAAGACACAGAAAAATGATAACTGTGTGTGCCTAGCCTCAATTGGTAATAAAGTTATTATTTTAGGCTGTTCACACTTTAGTGGACTTCACTAAATCATGTAGTGAACTGAAGTCACTTGTGTTTACACAGTAGGGTTTCCAGAGCACAAACATCCAACACATATATTAACCCTTATTAGGAAAAATGAGAAACAAAGTATACCTACAATTTCAAATATTCAGGTAGAAAGGTGTTATGGTTTGTATCTAGATGTTCTTCCAAAACCTCATGCAGTATAGGTGAGGCTTTCTGGAGGTGGCTGCATCTAGGGTGTGTGAATATGGATTAAGAGTGTGTGATATCTGGATTAGGTTCTTTGTTGGATTAAATTCTGGATGTGATTGAATAGATTTACTGAAGCAGGAAGGCTTGTCCTGGGTGTGGGGGCACCAATCAATAATCTTGTAGCCTTGATGGAATTAAAAGGGACAGAAAGAAGACAGGAGGCTTCTGCTGCTTCCTGCCTACCCTGCCATGGACTGTTTCTCCTCCTCCATGCCCCTCTGCCATGCTGCTCTGTCTTTGAGCCAGTCAGCTATGGACTGAAACCTCTACCACCTCTAAGCTTAAATAAATCTCTCCTCCTTTAACTTATGGATGTCATGTATTTTGTCCCCGCAATGAGCAAAGTAATTACGACAAAAGGTGATGTTTTACTAAGCATAGCAATTCTATAGGACTCAGAACAAATCAGAGAGGTAGGACAAAGGCGTATCCATCAGAAATATAAATGTATTAAGTGATAACTATTAATAGACATTGCTGATAACTTTGAAAACAACTTTTGTCTATGATGCTGAATTGCCTCAAAAGCAGCATAGTTGGATATAGCAGGCATACTTGGTGATGATCCTGTTGTCCTTAGACACAGCACACCTGGCCAATC
Organism: Dasyprocta punctata; assembly: GCA_004363535.1. Lineage (NCBI taxonomy): Eukaryota > Metazoa > Chordata > Mammalia > Rodentia > Dasyproctidae > Dasyprocta > Dasyprocta punctata. Next base: position 51,008 of record RJWM01002753.1, read on the forward strand.
CTTAGGGCATAGCAGATACCCTAAGGAGTCAACTACATCTTCCTAGAGAAAATAGTGCAACAGCACCTGTTACAATGAACCAGGTATGAAGCTTCTCCCTTCTATGCGCTTGCAGATACCCTTGACAAAATAGTTCTCAGTATATGTAATCTTGGACATGTTCACGCAGGAGTATGTTAGGAGCTCTGATAAAGAAACACAGGAAATACTGCTGCCCAGTGTCATCCAATGGAGAGGTGGACTGTAAAATCACAGTGTTGTTTCCTTATCCACCTTGTTTACCGGATCTGGAACTGTGTGACTTCCGGCTCTTCCTCAAAGTCAAAACGACTATGAAAGGTAAACGTTTTGAATGCATTCGGGACATCCAGGCAGCCAGAACAGCTCCAATAGCTACACTGGTGAAAGAGGAACTTCCAGAACTGCTTCAGAAAGTGGCAAGAACAATGCAGTGTGTTCCAAGTGAGAGCGAGGATTTTGAAGTGGACTCGTGGCAATGTGGTGTTTTTTTTTTTTAACTGCAATTTTTCAAAATTTAAACACACTATATTTTTTGAGCACACACTCAGAAAATCCTGAGCTTGCCTCTCATTTCCATTTTCTCGTGTGCGTCAAAGGGTGCTGTGCAACCAAGCTGGCACCAAAGTCAACGCTCCCTTCTCCTATGCCAGGCACCGCCTGCTCCGCAAGGGCAACTACACTGAGCGCGTGGGCGCCGGCGCCCCGGTCTACCTGGCGGCCGTGCTGGAGTACCTGACGGCCGAGATCCTGGAGCTGGCGGGCAACGCGGCGCGCGACAACAGGAAGACGCGCATCATCCCACACCACCTGCAGCTGGCCATCCGCAACCACGAGGAGCTCAACAAGCTGCTGGGTGGGGTGACAATCGCGCAGGGCGGCGTGCTGCCCAACGTCCAGGCTGTGCTGCTGCCCAAGAAGACCGAGAGCCACCACAAGGCCAACGGTAAGCAACACCCCAGATGATGGAATCCAGATCCCAGCAGGTGATCTGCTTTTTTTTTTGGGGGGGGGGGATTAAACCAAAACTGTCTGTCTCCCCACCACCACCGCAACCCACACCACCACCCCGGTACTGAAGATTCAACCCAGGGGAGCTCTGCCACTGAAGTACAACCCAGCCTTTTTTCAGTTTATATTTTGAATCAGAGTTTCACTGTATTACACAGACTGGCCTGGAACTTGAAATCATCTTGCTTCAGCCTCCTGAGTGGTTGGGCTATTATAGCTGAACATTATGGTGTGTACACCACAGACTAAAGCCACAGTTTTAGAGAAAACTTTGGACAGATCCTGCACCACAATATTTCAGTGAAGTCTTTCCATTTCTTTCAAAGTTGCCTTGACAGTCTCCTGTTCACCTTGCCTATTTTTAGCAATATTATGCATCTGATTTCCTTAAAGCTTAGTTTAGTACTGGGGCGCTATCCAGCAATTTTGTTCAGATGGGCTGTTGCGTTTATAGTCAGGTTACAGTGAATTTGTCACTGCACTTTAAGGGTTTGTATTTGGCATGATGAGATTGTATTTTGTACTTTAATATAAGAAGGTATGCATGTGTCACTTAGTTTAAGTTTTACTCTGTGGTCTCAGTTTTTTCAGAAACTGCTCATCCAGGATGGTCAGCCAAGATCATACAAGGAGGGGTCACTGACTCCTACGAGTTGGCCACATGTCAGCTATGCCAGTCTCTGCTGAGTCAGTGTCAAGAATTCGGCAAGGGCCACAACTTTAAATATTATGAGAAGTACTCCAGCTTCACTTCTAAATGGACCTGTAATCAAACCTTTGGTTTAGATGGATATTCTCTTGTCTGCTACCTCTAAGGATAACAGAATCTTGCTTTTGGGACATTGTCACATCTCCCAGAGAAGAATACTTGGTGCAGTGTGATGGTTTGTCCTTCAAAAAGGACAAACTAGGAAATGATTACCCAATCACCTGATCACTGCCATTGCTCTATGAGATTAATGGGCAGACAAATGCATTTCTTGTTTCAAGACTCCAGTGGTGGTTCCATAACTGAACCTTTGGCAGATGTCAGTCTAGAACCTTCCTTTATTAAACCTAACGATAGAGTGTCCTAAGCTTCCTTGGGAACCTTGAGTCAGTTCCCAGACTGGACGATGGAGCAGATTTGGCCAGAGTGCAGGGGGAAGCACCCACACAAAACCTGTGACTCTGGAGTCCAAAGGAGAAATAGCTTTGTCTGCCCATTAATCTCATAGGGTAATTGAAGTGATCACATGATTAGGTAATCATTTTCTAGTTTTTCCTTTTTGAAAGGCCAACCAAAAACATTAAATTTACAAAGCAGGGGGATGAGTAGTAGAAATGAAATAATATAAAAGAGTGCACAGTAGAGATAATTCTAGCCTTTAAGTAGTATTACCTACAGTAAGAAATAAACATTTTACAATGTGCTACAGTACTAATTTATATGCCTAGTACATAGCACATGTTTTTTCAAAATCAGATTGTCACTTACCAAGTGGGATGGGCTCTGACATATTCCGTTCTATTTTAGCTTAGTCCATGCTGGATTTTTTTTTTAAGCCAAACTTGTTTAGAGGCATCAGATTAGCATTACAAGACCATAATAACCTATAGTTTGAAAAATAGTGGGATGTTGGGAGCAGCCAGTAAGACTACTAAGCTCTTGAAACTTTGGAGGGAGGACAGTGAAAGATGAAGACGGGGTTAATAGACAAAAAGCTAAGGTCAGGTGGAGCCCCTTCTGATGGGAGAAAGGAACTGCCCAGCACCTGCAGTACATTTATTTATACAGTCAGCAGATGAATAAGTTCACAGAGAGTTTAAGGAGAGGGTGGAATCTGGGACAGGAAGAATATCTGATCTTTAGCAGAATAGCATGCCTTGGTGTATGCCTTGGTGGCTTCATGGAGCACAAGGGAGGAAGTGTGTGTTTTATCAGGCAAAGGTCAAGTCACTATGTGCGTCAGCTTCCTGAGCTCTACACACTTCTTATGGGGCCCTGCGAAACTCATGAGAAGTGGTGACCTTGTCCTAAATACCCGAGGTACAGACAGCTTCACCCCCAGCACCTTTATCCTTTCTTTTTCTTCCAAAGTCATTTCAGGTGGACGACTGTCACTTGTAAGCACAGATCTGGCAACTGAGCAAAATCAAAACTTACCCTTGAGGTGCAGAGGCCAATATATGGTGTTAGGTCCCAATCCTCTTTTGTAACAACACCAGAGGTCAACCATCTGGTTTCTTATCTTGATTTAGTACCATGAGAAAACTGAGAATCTGTGTGGCCAAGCCCAGTGCCGAAGGGGATTAAATCAAATCAAAAGCTTTAATATAAATATTGAGACCTGAAAGAAGCCAAGTCAAGCCTTAGCAAACTTCTCATCTGCAAAAAAGTGGCACAGGGCAAAGAAACAAAATGGGTGGAAAAAAGAGGGTGAGAGAAATTACCCTTTGCATTTTTCTCTGAGCTAAGATTCGAAAAACACAGTGCCTACACTTTGTTTGACTTGGTCAATGCAAAGTAATAAAGACATTTCAAACAGGAACAATGATCCTGCAGGTTAAAAACACTAACGTATCACACTACCAGGCCAGCAATATGTTCAAATTCCTTCCTTCTCACCTAAGATAGACTTTAGGAATCTGGAGACTCTTTAACATACGCTTTAGTAGGAATTCACATTTCAGATATGGAAATATATGCTTCTACTCAACAATATAGCACAATCAACAAAAATCAATAGACAAGTACAACTCAACATCCTCAGAGGCAGAGCACCAATGTTAGTAGGAAAATTACCCCTGTAAATACAAATGTTAGTACAGATACTTCAATAAATGAATAACATCAAAATACTTGCTGATGCATATAACAAAAGAATCAAATGTGGGAAATAAAGTATTTCTAGAAATGATAAATATTATGATATTAGGAAGGAAGAAAGGAAAGAAAGAAGGTTTGCTATGTAAAGATATTGAAAGGTAACTGACACAGCTCAAGGTAATGTAAAAATACAAAAAGAAGGAAAATAGGGAAATTTTAAGGAAAATTGTAGTTGAAGTTGGTTTCAGTTTTTACTACCAGAAATCATGGTCTAGGGGCAGGAGGATGAGCATGGCAGCCAGACTTCCCAGGTGGTTAAATTCCTGTCCCCATAGCTTACAGCCATTTTACTTAACTGCTTTATAGAATGGGTATAATAATAATACCTACTCTAGTGTTTGCAACAAGAAATAGAAATGTTACATGGAATGTGCTCATACAAATAAGGGCCCAGCACATGTTTACAGTTAAATAAGCCACATCAAAAAACATTCCTATAAAGGGAGTTTGGGGCAAAGTAAGAGAATATTTAGAAAGGAGGAGAAAGTCACAATATCTATGTGAGCATATGTTTGATTGACTGGTCATTCTTCTATGAGCATTTCCCAGCACATGACCAGATGGCATCAGATTGATGACCTGATTGATCCTATTTGTCATAGATAGTGAGGTGAAAGAAGAATTTGACTTGAATTTAGATGATAAAGGATTTGTCAGAACCACAATGAAGACTAAGGTCTGGAGCAGACATGACAGCATATGGGTTCGCAGTTCAGAATGTATGTGAAAAAGCAACTGAGTGCCAGGGATTGACCACTGCCATTCAGTCAAGTCTTCAGTGTCAGAGTTTAGACTCAGTGCAATTGCTGGACAGTGGCCCCTGAATCACCTGAACCCCTGCTGGACAATGTGAAATTGAGGTACAGCGTGTACGTGAATATGCTTCTCCTACCAGAGCCTATCCTGACCTTCTAGACTCAAAAGGACTGGCTCCTGGGACCACAGCAGGACTGTGTACCAAAATCCACCAAAATGGTACCGAGAATCTGAGCCACCCTCATACTGTGTGGTCATGTAGCTAATTAGTAACGATAGTTGTGTACAATCTTACAGAAACCACTTTTAGGATGCCTGTTAAAGGGGGAAATGCATACTCTATGCTCTCCAAAGATTTTCATACTGAAACATAGCAATTTAAAGATTGTGGTGGATTATAATGGTCAACTTCTAACACCCAGCTGAACTGAAACCAGCATGGTCCTGGGTGTGGAAGGCCCATCTGAAGATTGTTGTTAATACCATAAAAACAGAACTGGAGAGAAAGATGGTGTGCTGTCGATTCTCCTAGAGAAGCTTGTTGCTCTGGTTTTCCTGATATGAACTCAGCCATTCTCACCTTTGGAGGAGCTCAGGGCCTTGCTGTTGCTGAGGGTGGCTGTAGTTCTTTTCAGGGGAGCTGTGGTCCTTAATACTAGCATCACTTCATGGCTCCAGAGCAGATCCCTCAGCCTGCTGGCACAGATCCTTCATCCTGCTGATGCAGACTTTCTAGCTTCCACCACTGACCTTTGGGCCTTTCCAGCACAGATCCTTGAAACAAGCTCACATGAGACACTGTAGTGGGTTCTACCTCCAGTTGGACTCGTGAGGGACATTGCCATGGGCTCTAAGTCTTCAGCTGGACTCATGCAGGACACTGTCATGGGATCCAGGCCCTCAGTCAGATTCTTTGAGTCTCCAGTGTGTAGACAGATCTCTCACACTCTTTTGCATTTGACTCTCTGGGAGAATATTATAAAATAATTCTATAAATCATGTGTTCTGTATTAAATTGTTTCCCTTGTAAACCCTAACTACAACAAAGATCAGTGTAAAATATACCATAGTACAGGTACAAATTCCCTATGGTGAATTCAATCCTTATGTATACATAAAATGTACCAATAAACCTAATTTTAAAAAGATCAATGTCTTTCAAAAAGAAAACAGAAATTTTTTTAAAAAGATGAGAATCACAATCTATGCTAAGAAAATCTTTCAATATATATTTAAGTATTTTAAAGCTAGTCAAAGATGAAACAAAGCTGGAGTATTTTTGCTCAACAGGAACATCTTGAGTTTTTCTATCAAGTCAAACCAAGTAGAGTATAAGTTCAGATCAAATGATTAAAATGAGGATTAAAAAATAAAGTTAAAAATTAAATTGCAAAACTCACGTGTTGTAATATGAATAATTTAAGGTTAGAATATTCCAATTCTGATGTTGATTATTTATCCCAGGGTCCAGAGTCCTTCAAAAGTGACTCAGCAAAAGCAGGACTTGGTGGCAAATTCCCTGTAATCTCAGCACCCTGGGAGGCTGAGGCAGGAGGGTCACAACTAAGTGAGACTCTGCCTTAAACACAAACAAAAATTAAAAAGGGCTGGGAGTGTAGCTTAGTGAGAAAATCCTGAGTTCAAGCTGCAGTACTACCAAAAAAAAATTTTTTTTAAAAAAGGAGTAAAGATTCAAGGAAAAATCTATTATATGAGAAATGAAACCACCTGTCCCCTGCCCTTGCCAATTAACTTTTCCATATCTAAATTCTAAAGTGAAGATGGTATGAATCTGTTTTTCTTTTCTTTTCTCACATAAAGAAATATAGTAAAGCTAACTTGAAAGAACTGTGATCACTGCACATAAGTGCTTGGCAGAGGTCTAATTCTCTAAGACCCAGCCTCATCCTTCTGAATCTCAGTGATAGATACTAGCAAGCTGCCTGTCCTCAGCCAGAGCACAAGCAGGTGGTTTCCTCTCTCACAATACAGTTGCAATAGGTAGTTAACCTCAAAAGCAAAAGGAAAACTCCTTAGGGCCACGAGGACTTTAAGTTAGAAAAGGTCTGAATTATAAACTCAGGCCTTTCAGAGAGCTTGAAATTAACTTTAAAAATAAGTAAATAGGGCCAGAGATTTAGCTCAGCAGCACGGGTGCCTACCTGGCAAGTATGAGGTCTTGAGTTCAATCCCCAGTACTGAGAAAGAGAGAGAGAGAGAGAGAGAGAGAGAGAGAGTAATAAACAACTACGAATCTTGAGTCTAAAGGCATTGCCGCATGTGAAAGGCTAAAACAACCTGAACTGTCAAGTAGCATGGACACCAGTGAGACACATACAGAGTAAAAATGGCAGAACACTGAACTTTTGTGAGCCCTGAGCTTTTGTTTTGTTTTGTTCAGCTTAGTTAGGGAAGAAGAAAGAAATCTTCAGAAAGGGAATGCAACAGAGGGAAAGAAATTCATCTATATAATTCATATATTTTAAGGCAGAAAAACAAGATGTCAAAGAAGGGGAAACAATAACACGGAAGGTGAAACACACAAAAGTATTAGACCTCTGTATTTAGTTGTAATTTCTTTCTTTTGTTAATCTTTCTAGAACTGAAAGAAAGATGTTAAAGACAGCACACGTGCAGCAACACAACCACCTGCAGGTGTGTGTTCCGGAGGGCGCCTCTGCTGTTCCAAGAGGCCCCACAGGAGAGGGGCTGAGAGCCCCCAGCATCAGAAAAGCAGGAGGAGCTGCAGAGGCAGAAAGGACTCTACGGCAGAAGGCACGCATTTCTACGAAATTTCTTCAGAGTCCATTTGGCAAGAAGCACTTTGGACAGCGGCCTCCAGTTTGACGCCTTTTATTAATGATTACTCAAGACTGGGAGTAGCCAAACAATCCTCCGTTATCTGCTGGCAAGACGGTGAAAGGAACAGGCTGGAAGAAACACAGAATCTTACTGGAAGTCTTTCCTCAGACACTGAGTCGGTGAGTCACTTACCTCAATGTTGATATGAAAGATTTCCAAGGGTCCTTTCTGTGCAACAGCTGACAGTTTTTATATCACCCTCTTTGAAACCCAACTTTCTCAGATTGATAAAAATGATGAAAATGTGAGCAAGATTGTAAAAGCTTGAGTCAACAAGGGTGACGAAAGAGAATATGCAGCTGGAAGCTGGGCATTTGGGTCCTGTTCTCCCTGAATATTGACACCAACTAGTTAGTGGAGACAATGCCAGCAGGGGAAGGGGTGTCTAAGAAGTAGGCACTGTAGGGGTATTTAAAAGGAGAATTTTGGGGATCAAACTGGCTTGTGAACAAGTATTAGTTCACTTATTTCTTAGGTGACCTGAAAGAAGCATGCAGTAGTATCTTTACCCGGGGTTGAGTTAGGCTGCCTGGCATGGTAGTTTAACACGGGCTGTAACTATTTGATATGCCGACAGCAGATGGGGCACACCAGAGACCGTACGACAGTGGTGACGAAACACCCCGATGAGAAAGGATCAGTCACAGCTCTGTCTCTCTGGTGGAGATTTGCCACCCCACTAGAAGATTGTACTGGTTGTTTCTTGAACAAATGTACTACAGCAACCTGTTTACTACCATTGCCCTAGAGGGCCATCCAGATTGACCGGGGGCAGGGCTTTGGTACACAACAAGGCAAGGGTGGCTCTGATTCAGGATAGCTTCTGGAAGAATACTGGGGTAAAGAACCAATGAGATGAGGTAAAATTTAGACATATCAAATGACTGGGTATAGGAGAGGAAATGGAGCGGTAAGGCAAAACAGCAGTGGCCAGGGCCACCAGAAGACAATGAGCTAAGGGCAGAGGGAAGAAAATGGTACTCAGGGAGGGACTGCAATGCTGGAACATAGAAAGTGCAACTTCTGCCGATCCCCACTTTTGCCCATTCCCACTCACTGCAGGACTGGGGATAAAATCCAGGACATGCTGCATAAGCAGTCTACTACATCCTCAGCCAAAAGGTACAACTTTTTATTGCACTTGCAACCTCATAGTTGTGTAAAAATAAATAAATAAATAAAAAGCCATTTTCCCTATGAACGTTGTTTTGGGCTGAAACTTCTTGGGGTGGTATATAGCGTTCCTGACCCTACAACCAGAGCAGTTTTCTGGACCAATGATGAAAAACAAACAAACAAACAAACAAAACAAAAAAAAAAAAAACAGAGGAGGTGTCACTCAGAGTAGAACCAAGGGAGTAGGAAGATCATCAGTCTGATTGAAACTGCACAGTAAGAGATGTGAGACTCCATGTCCTGTGTGTGGCACTTGAACTTATCAGTTCATTGGTTCACCAGGACATGGTCTGAAATTTCCTTCTGGATTACCTCGCCTTCCCTTAATTACAGATCCAACATTAGGCTGTGGGGAAGGTCACAAGTGCTTGAATCCAGAGTTTCAAGTCCGTGCAATGTTTTTAGGTTAGTGTGACAATAGGTGTCCTTCACAGAGAGGTGGGTGGGTCAGAGCTACTGGCAGGAAAAGGTAGTGCTTGAGATGTCTGCGTACAGGAGTCAACTGTCACAGAAGGCCTTGGACAGCTTTGAAGACTATCTTCACAAAGTAAGAGACAAATGGGAAGCCCAGCAGGGCAATCAGGGGGCTGGGCTAATCTGTGGAGTTGGGTGATCGCACTGGCGAATAGAAGCACTGGAGGTGGAGAGGCAGGGCTGGCGAGAGGCATATCATCTTAGTAAGAGCACATGTGCCTAGAAGGAGACGTCAGAGTGTATCAAGGGAAGCCAATAGGAGTGAAGTCTAAGTAATGATTCAGAACTGTCATCCATACAGAGCCTTCATTACCACATTACTACATTCTTACACAGATAGGAATAAATCCAAGAAGTCAGTAATACAACAAATGCAGCCTAAATGTAGCCTTTGCCAATGCTTTTGCCATTAAAAAATATCCACCATAGACAATTTCAAGCTATCAACATAACATCAGTGAATTTCAAGCTGAGGAGAGATATGCCATAAAACCTTTTTTGTTCGTTTGCTTGCTTGCTTTAGGATACTGGCGATTGAATTCAGGGCTTTCATACTGAGCCCTTTTTTAAATTTTGAGACAGAGTCTTATTAACTTGTCCAGGCTGCAATTACTATTCTCCTGCCTCAGCCTCCCAGATTACATACCTGGGATTACAGGTATGGACTACCATGCCCAGCTATAACATACTTTTATTTGGTATTTCCACCATATAGACATGAGAGAGACAGAATGTCAAGAGCAGAGCTTACAGTAAAATGCAGTAAGAAAAATAATTATGAAATTATGTTTTCCATGTTTTTTAAAATAACATTGAATTCTAAATTCATATAATTTAGTTGATAATGACTGTTTTTAAAACGTATCTTGCAAAATTCATAACAATTTAAGAATCGGTTTCTTTGGGCCCAGCTGAGCTGGCTCCAGGACACCATGGTCTTATGGTGTGCAATGGGAGCCATCCTGAGTTTCTCTCTTAATTTACATTCTGCTACGCCTTCATCAATTTGTATTTTTCACTCTCTGATAATACAGCATTCAAGGAAATGTATGTTTGGTCATTTCATTTTCTGTTGAGAAGTTCCATTTAACCTTTTTCTAGAAAAGCCAACCATCTTCCATCTAGAAATTACTGAATTTTACAGATGAAAGAGCTAACAGGTCTCACATAGCCTCATCAGAGAGTCAACACAGGGAAGAACTAAGAATCTGTTCAAAATCAATACTTTAGGGGACTCGGAGTCTTCAGTCTCCACTGTTGGCAGCTAAAATGAGGTATTTGAAAACACATTGACATTATTTCTGAACTCAGACACATCTGTTACAGGGTGACATTTTGATCATCAAATTTTACTTATATTTTCCCTGTCAGGTGACATATATTTTCACTTTGCTATGATATAGGGCCAATAGAAAGTGACTTTATAATCACTCTTACTTGTTACTTTAACAAGATGTTTACCGTTTTAACCAATCAGACAATCTGTGCAGCAGAAATGCAGCTCATTTCATACCATCACGTGTACAAATTGTAGAAGCCTCAGCCAATTGCTAGGATCTCACTAAACACTCTTCTTGGCCAGTCACTGACCTTTCAGTGTCTCCCTCGCAGAACCAAGAATAAGAATGCAGAGGCCGCTGCTCCTGAAATGACTGTAGTTACAGATAACTCTCATTGCTGCTTAATCAGGAGTAATTGTGGAGTGGCTTCAGAATTCAAATCAGACTCATGGAGTATTGAGTCGAAACAGAGCCCTGTTGTAGGGAGGAAGTAAAGAGCTACAGCAACCGAGGCATGGGAAAATGGGAGTGAGAACAATTTTTACTCAAGGGGGAAAGCTATTTGTGGAATCTGCGTATTCCTGTTCAGCATGACCAGGTAGCACTGGACGACCAGGCTATACCAAACCTGGACTGTACGTGGCTGTATGATTGCCATTTGGTAAAACACCTCCCAAATAGTCTTTGAGTACTGAATCATAGCAGTTTACCAAGAAACAAAACTCAAACTGTTTTAAGGATGACCTAGTTGCATCATGGAATTAGAATGGTCAATGTCAAGATATAAAGAGTTATCTCCCTAAAAATGATACCGTCATGGCAAATAAGTCTGTTAAAACATACTCAGCTTCATTAGAGAAATGCAACTAAAACCACAACAAACTAACTACCGGCCTGTGGAATGTCTAAAATTTGAAAAACTGATGTTATCAAGTTAGTGAGTACGCAGGGATCTGGAAGTCTCAGATGCTGATGGGGAGAATATTAAATGGTGCGACCACTCTGAAAAATAATTTGCCTTTTTCTAGGAAATTAAACATGCACTTATTATATGATCCAGATATTCTAATCCTAGGCACTTATCTAAAGGAATGAAAGCACATGTCTATACATAGGTTTGAATTTGAATTCTCATAGTGGCTTTATTTGTAAATGTCAAAACCTGCAGACAAATGCAACTATTTATCAAAAGGCAAATTGACGATCATGCTGTGGAATATTGCTCAGCATTGAAAATAGATGAACTATTAAAATGTACAACACAGATAATCTTAGAATAATTATACTGAGTAAAATAAGCCAGGAGAAAAGTGAGCATGTGCTATGTGGTTTCACTTCCTGTACAATTTCTAGGAAACGCAAATTAGTCTTCATCACAGAAAGCAGGTCATTAGCTGCTAGGGGTGGGAGAGATGTTGAAAGTTGGTCAGGAAGACATTCCACAAAGACACAAGGAAACTTTAAGAGATTCATCAGTTTAATAAATTGAGTATTTAACATAGCATGAAAATCATAATTCTACACATGGTACACCTAGGAACATCCTTGAGCATTAAAGATCTTAATATTGTATATGGGGAATGACTTTTTTTTAGTTCTCTTATATACAGAAAGTTCAAGATCTCCATGTTAGTTATTTCTAGATTTCTGTAGTCATATTATCAATCTCTGGTCAGTATCTATGTGGGATTTATATTGTAAATCATTTCATTATGCAAACTTGGCCCCCAATTATCAGAAGGTCAGATGGGACCCCTCAGGGGCCGTGGAAACTGGCTTCTCAGGCACTGGCAGCGAATTACCAAGAAGCACAGCTCTTGGTAGAAGCACATCTATGGTAGCTCTAGGGCTGATGACAATAAACCGAATTACACTACTGTCACTTACTACCTAACACTGTGCTGGGAAGATAAGCTTTATTTAAGCCTTACTACTTTGTGAAGAAACTCTTATTGTTGCTGCTGTTAATAACAGATAGGGAAAATGAAGTATGCAGAGTTGTTCCCAGCCATAGTCAGTATAATAGGTAAATCACGGCCAGAGCTCTTACACTGGCACCAAAGAAACTCTCTGAATCCTGTGTAATAAGCAGTCCTGAACCTTAGGAAAAGTATGTTTGTTGTGTTGAACCAAACGACAAGCACCTGTGCCTCAGATGGAATGGGACAGATTTTGCTTGCTTGATGCCCGTTGTTGAAATGTTTCAAAGGAGTCTCTTCCTTTTGCCTGAAATCTGTGGATTATGTATCACCCTGATAGGTGAAAACTGGTGCCAAGGCAGGAAAAACAAAATGGCTGTGATAACGGAGCTGAGTTCCACATTAGAGAGCAGCGAGTTCTCCCAAGATATGCAAGTAGACGAGAAGCACACTCCCAGGAAAGGTAAACTTGACTTCATGCTCTCGGTTACTAAGTTTTGCGGTGAATTTTTTCTGTAATGTATTAAAACAAAGTAATGAATTTTTAAGTTGTTTGATTATTTTTTTAAAACTCAGTAACATTAATGTTAATATATGAGGAAAATAAGTAACACTATTCCAAAAATGATTTTTATTTTTGACAATTACTCATTTTATCTTTATCCATATGCATTTACATTCTCAATAATTGCTAAAAAGTTGTCAACTTGTGGTATGGTTTCTCTGTGCAGTATTTGTATGTAATATTATAAGTATGATTGTGTTGCTTTAAGCCAAGTAAGAAAAACTAATTATAGAAACTTCCAAATTCATATATGGAAGATTTTCATAAATTTAATTCAGCCACTATAATTTTTATTGCATGTATTTTATGTACATATTTATGTAATTGTACCCTATATATATATATATTATGTTGTATATTTTTTCAACTTACCACATATTTTTCCACAATACTTTATAAAATTAAAAAATATCATTGTTGAGATCATATTATATTTCAACATACCCAGTTGTTAACATATTATTTACCTGAAATATCCTCCTGTAGCTGGATAGATAAGTCATGGACTTTTGTATTGTTATTTGGTTATTACCTATATATGAAATATATACGCCATTTGACTATTATATGTATTTGAACTGTATGACAGCTATTATATGATATATATTATGATAAAAGAACATTCCTTCTTTCCTTTCTTTTTTCTAAAAACATTCCTTCACACAACACTTACCCACATTTGAATTATTTCCTCAGGATTTAAAATGAAAAATATGAGGCAAAGTTATAAATGTCTTATTTCCAATGGCCACTGGCAAGGAGACTTTGGTTTTTAATCTGAAACAAAAATGAAACTGTGTGGAGGACTTGCAGCAAAAGAGGGAATGATTTTGATTTATGGTAGAAAGACTCACCCCAGCTGCTATTTTAGGAACAGATAAAAGTAGGGAACTAACTTGCCAGCAACAGCAAAATTCCAGACAAGAGATGTTGATAACTAGAACCACCAGGAAGGAGCCCTAAACCAAGAGAGCAGCGGCCTGGTGAGAAGTGTTCGACTACTATGTAAATTTTAAATGCAAGGACAATAGTATGTTCCAGACAGACTAGATATTGGGTGTGAAAGAAAGAAATCAAGGATAATTTCAAAATGTTTGGAAATATGGGATTTCTATCCAATGAGCTATAGTAGAATATGAGTGAAAATCTGGGGGTGGTAGTCTATAAATCAGTTTGTTCAATTTGATCTCTTATTATCAGTTGACTTTTAGTAGAACAAAAAAATGCTGTATCATAGCATCAATGATATCTTCAATTTTATGAAATACAGGTTTACTATATTTAGATTATATTTTAATTTAAAATGAGACACTACTCCAACAGTATTTTCCCAAATATTTAATCAATTTTACAGCATTACTTAATATATAATCTAGCTTTCCCTCATTAATTACAGCATCCTTTGCATATTATATGATTCTTTTTGATGTTTTTATAACAGTCCTTGGATTTTTCTGCTAGTTTTTATTTCTTAGTGTGAAATTGTTTTATCAATTAATTCTCATGATAAATTTCAATGCTTTATAATTAAATATCTTACTTTTACCTTGTGCATTTATTACACATTCAAGTGGCCTATATTACTTTATGCCACTGTATTCATTTTCTATCCTTCTAAACATATTACCACAAATATAGTAACCACAAACAATGTACATTTATTACATCACAATTTCTGTTACTCAGAGTCTCAAGCATGGCTGAGTCTCCCAAAGCTACAATTGAGTGGTCAGTCATATCTTTATTCACTGCTATGAAAAAAAAAAAAAATCTCCCTCAAAAATCTCATATTTTATATTTTATATGTGTAAGTAAAATTAATTTAAACCTTTAGAGAATTGTTGCTGTAAACGATTATTCTACTCATGTCTTCAGGTATCAAGGACAAACTTTCATTTAAATTTTGAAATTAAACCCTGAAACAATTCCCACATTAGGGAAATTGATACCTGCAAACTATGAGAAAATATAGTTTAAAAAAAATACAGAAGAACTAAAAATGAGCATGGCATTCACATAATCTGTATTTTCACTTCCAAGGAAGATGACAGCTACAGAGCAGAAACCTCATACTTTCTTTCCAAGATCCTGGCTGCTTCGTCCAAAAAATACAAAACACAGGAAAATCAGCATTTAGGGCTGAAATTAAAGGATAGAATTGTTTAGAAACTAAACTTCAAAGATCATGATCAGATGTGATAAAACTCTGCCACAAGCTCTGAAAGTTCACCTTCTCCTCAGCTCCTTAAGGTGGCCCTGGAGCATTATGCTGAGTGGAAGCTGTACCTGCACAACACAGCCAACAGCCTAACCCAGCTTTTATTTTGAGGGAAATGGAGGCTGCCAAAGGATTTTACACAGACCCAAATAAACGTGTAAGGCAAGAAGTTGTGTTCATCTGGTCACAGTTTTCTTTACAGAAGGACTTTGGGCAAAGTAGCTCTTTGGAATTCTCTCTACTTACTTTTCTCCCTGTGGAAAGACAAAAGACATAGATGAATAAACTTGGGCCAATCTCTTGAGTGAGTGTAGCTCATCACGTTCTGCAGCATATGCTGGACAGGTGAATCCATTTAGTTCAGGAACTAGCAGGGAACTGGACTGATCCCTCTTCTCAACCATGCCCTCCAGTTTAGAGTTTATACTGTTAGTCAATTACTGAACAAATAATAGTTTCCAAGATATGTAACAGCAAGTGTAACTCTGGTTAGTGGACTCCACTTTCTAGAAGGGGAC
Source organism: Dasyprocta punctata (assembly GCA_004363535.1). NCBI lineage: Eukaryota > Metazoa > Chordata > Mammalia > Rodentia > Dasyproctidae > Dasyprocta > Dasyprocta punctata. The sequence continues at coordinate 66,674 of RJWM01002753.1, forward strand.
ATGAAGCACAATACAGAACACCAAATCATAGTTATTAGAGGGTGTTAGCCCTGTGCAAAGTATAAAGCATGCAAGGTCAAAGTCCTTAACAATGCGCCAGAGTTGGCCAGGCAGCTTGCTGGGGGAAGCGCACCATAGAAAAGAAACAAACTATAGGAAGGCCTGCAGGTGGAGGCAAAGCATTCGGCTGGTTTACAGAGCCAGACAGAGGTATAGTGCAGCCATGGCCGAGTGAGCCAGGGCAGAAGAGAAAACACTAGAAAGGAAATGATATATGTATATACATATATGTGTATATTTATTTTTAATATAAATTTTATATATATTTTTTTACTTGTGAATATTTTCACCAATCCCATAGGACAGTGATCTGGGAGAGGGAAAGGCAGAACTGTAGGATGGACAGCGTGCCCCAGAGTGAGTCAGACTCTGTAAGACTGTGTTATAAAATGTCTTTCAGCTCAACTCATTAGTCTTCTCCTTTGGTATCTTCTTTTCCTGAATCCGATAAAAGTGCCATTCGAGTCATCCGGTGATGTTTTCCAGTACTTTCTTTATGACATAAAGAATCAATGTTGGGTTAATAAAGAGAACACTTAATGTGGTACCATATTTGCAGTTGCAAGCTTTTGTTCCGTTCGCTACGGAATAGCCTTCATTGCACATCTCTTCAACTTCATGCTGACTGCACAGAACTCCGCCCTGACAATCACCATGGTAGCCATGGTCAACAGCACAGACCACCAGTCCAAGGTCAACAGCTCTGCCGAGGCACTCCCTGTAGGCTTACCAGATGGCCCAGATAAAGCCCCAGTGAGTCTTCCTGCAAGGGTAAGCAATGCCAGATTTAAATTTGATCTCTTATTTTTGCTACTTGTTTGTTCGGATCTTTATTTTTCTTCAGTTTCTATGTTCACAATTTTTAATTGAGAAAATACTGATTTGAAAGCAAGTAAAAGATCCAAAGAAGCTTCTTGGGATATAGAAGAGCCTTTCTGTATATGGTTTAACACAGCTTTTTTCTGATTTGTAAGGCCCCTGTGTATGACTGGAGTCCTCAGACCCAAGGCATACTCTTCGGTTCCATCAACTATGGCATGCTGCTGACACTGGCCTCTGGGGGATACCTGGCAGCGAGAATGGGAGCGAGGAAAGTGGCTGGTATCGCTTTATTGGTATCATCGCTTCTCACTGTCTGCATCCCTTTGGCTACTAATCTTGGACTACCTTTCCTCATTGCCACCCGAGTAGTCCAGGGCCTAGCCCAGGTAGTCGATACTTTCTAAATCTGTGCTGGATATGAATTTCTACATAGCAACACATGTCAAAATCTCTAACCATTTTTATTTCAGGGCTCAGGATTTGGGGGTCACTTTGCACTTTGGCAAAGATGGGCTCCTCCACATGAACGAAGCAGACTCGGCAGCATTTCTTTATCAGGTAAAGATGTAATTGCCACGGGCCCAGTGCAACCCAGCCTTCTCCCACTGGGCTCAGTGACAACTCTGCTTTTGCATAGTTGTTTGTCTTCTGCTCAATGTCAGTGAAATATTTATTGAAAGTAAAGAGACCCTCTTTTGTTGGTGACATGACTTTAAGCTCCTTTCCCTGAGCTGTCATTTACGCATGATTTTGGTAATGATTTTTTACATTTAAAAAAATTTTAATGTCACTAAAGTGGCTGTTTTTATAACATCTGGATTTGAATCATAGATGGAATGATTTTAAAAGCTTTCATCCTTGTTTTTTCTTGCATATGTACAACTTCATGTTTATCTATTAGTTTCTGGGTGACATATTAACATTCATATTAGTATTCAGTTTGATCTTCTTTGTAATTGATCTTGGTTGCCCTGAGGATTTTTTCCTGATAATTGATCTATCAGGACAATGTGTCCAGAATGAGCATTCTAGAGAAAGAAATTTAAATTATATTGGGCACAAGTGAGTATTGGACAGTATGTGGTTAACAAACAAGACATTGCCAAAGTTAGTGCAGGGTGAGAAAATGAAGGACAAATTGCTGGGTAATTAGACAAAGAGACAAGAGAGCCAATGATTCTTCAAGCCTGTAAAGCAAGCTACACACACGTCTCCCAACAGCAGGCCCATCTAAAAGCCTCTCACAACCCTGAGGGGGTTAGTTTCTGTTATCAGTGTTTATATTCACTGATAGAGAAAGGGAAGAGCCAACCTGACTGTTCAGTTATTACTCTGTGAGGTAGAATACACCACAAGAAAAGCCAAGACAAAAAGCATGAAAGAGAAGTTAACAAGTTTTGGAAAGAAGACAGTGACCTTACAGAAATAGTAGTTCCTATTCCTCTCCCTTCCTGCTGTACAGAGATTGAACAACCAGAATAGGTCAACTGAATATGGAGAAGAATCTCAGGGGCCTACTGAGGTCTGAATTGCAAAGGCTTCCTTGTCTTTGATTGAAGACCTTGTGGAAGGGCTCCACAAACCTGGCTCAGAAAGCATGGAGCCCATGGCTACCACAGAATGTTCAATGAAAATCCATTGGAAAAGTCTACCAAGTGATGCTGGGGCTTCTCAGCAAGCTACATGGGTAGACAGGATCACTTAGTCCCTAAAATTGGAAATGGAGTCCCCAGAAAGGTACCTATTCTCAACAGAAGGACCCATATATTGCAGCCTCTGGGACAAAATACATACACGACATCTTCCTCTAAGAGGGATTACATGGACATATCTATTACAGGTAGGAAACTTTACAGTCACTTAAGAAGCTTAATAACTCCAGGGTAGAAGACTAAGACCAAACAGTCTAATAGTTGATGGTGAAGAGGTGACGATCAAAATACCTTTAATCTAATGCTTCATACAAAAGTGAAATTGAAGAAATTACAGCTGCATAAGACAACATAGATAAATACTAGAAACACACATGTTGAATAAAATGCATATGTCTAGCCTCAGGGAAATTTGTCAGATCCCTTGTAAGCCTCAGGGTTAGGTGGAGTGTCCTGCTGTTAGGAGGAGTGGGCTTGTACAGGCACACTGTGCACCAGGTGCACTATCCCAAAAGCTATGAAACAGGCATATTTTGTCGTGGGACAAATTAGATGCTGTGATTGCAAAATTTGTTAGAATAGCTTAAAACATAGAAGTGAAAGGAGGAAAATGGTGTAAGTTAAACCAAGCAGAATAAGGTATAAGCAAGTGGAAGGACTACATGATTTGAACAAAGTGTGTGCAATGCTCAAGTGTCCAAACACCTTTTCTGTGTCTCTCTGCTGCCCTGGGCTTCCCACTGAGAACCGGAGATGGAGCTGGAGCAAGGGTGTCTGTAGCAGGAAAGCATCTGGGGCCAAGGACACACGTTTACCCTATAAGGGAAACAGGGATGATAACAATCGGCCACTGTTCAGCTCACTAAAGAACTCCAGCATTGGCATAGGCTTTATCGTGTTTCCTGAGCACATGGAGGCATAATGGGTATCCTCCTTAGGGGCTAAATTAATTCCTCCTGAATATTGAAACAGCAATATTATGGCAGAAAACAGGCTTTCTAGAAGTAAAAACACTGATTGTTAGTATTTATCAACTTCTGTGCTCTAGATACTTCCACAATGACAAGGAATTCGTGTCAAGTCACTGAGTGTAGAGTTAGGAAGAAGTGAGCGCAATCGAATTTCATCGGTTTTAGCACCCCACTGACCGAGTGCCTCATATATCATTAAATATTCAGAGTCTCAATCTTTTGAGAAGTTTTGCCCTGAAGGGGAATAAAGAAATATCAAAATCCATGGATGGAGTTCTTAGGAGGTAGAATTTTTGGTTTTTGTATACTGAAAATTTTAATTTTAACTTTTTATCTTTTAATTGTCACATAAGAATTGTACATATTAATGGGTACTATGTGGTATTTCAATACATGTAAACATTGTATAATGTTCAAATCAGGCAACTATATCTGTTTCCTCAAATATTTATCATTTGTTTTGTGATGTTAATATTCAAAAGCTTTTCTTCTGGCATTTTTGTAACATGCAATACATTACTGTTGCCTAGAGTCACTCTTCTGTGTAAGAGGACATCAGAACCTATATTTTCCTTTTGCCCTGACCCATGTGGGTGTTTTATTTGAATGTGGGTGGCCAGGGGTCTAGACAAGAGGAAGAGAGGGAGGGAAAATGAATCCCAGGCCAAGGATAGACTGAATGAGAGCAGAGACAAAAAAGGACCTTAGACGCACACAGGAAATTGTCTCCCACTGTCATCAAAGCACAGAGTCCAGGGAAAAGCACAGACTAGACAGGCCTGCTGGTTTCTATCTTCTCCATCTGTGCCCCAGCATCAGGTGACATATTTTTAAATACTGCCTTCCTCTGTCATAGCTCTGTGACCTTCGGCAAGTTATTTAACTTTCCCTTGTCTCTATTTTCTCCAGTACAAATTGGATTACTAGTGCTAAAATGACATAACACAGGCAATAATTTAAATAAAGAACCTATATAAATCAGAAAGAAAACATAAGAAACCACTTTTTACATTGCAGGGTAGGGGAAGCCCCTAAATCAAAGAGTAAACCTAGAGGTTATTATAGAGAAGCATCATAGATTAACATTATCAACACTCACAACTGCTGATCATGAGTTTCAAAATAAACAAAGTCATGATGGGAGAATTGCAGCCTGCATACCAGACAGATGATTGTTTACAATTCATGAAGGTTTTATAAATTGAGGCAAACATAAATGAGCAACAGAAACAGAGAAAAAAAGATCAACAGTTCACAGAAGAAAAAAGTTTCATAATTAAACATGGGGAAATGTTCAACATCATTATAAAAGAGGAAACTAAAGTGATACTCTTTCATTCATATAGGAAGTACAGTTTTTAAAACTTTAAGGGTTTTAGATGTCAAGAAGGAGATAAGGGAAAGGATATTTTTGGCAGCTTAATTTAGCACAGCATTTTAGCAAGATAATTTAGTAGTATTTAACCAAATTTGAGAGAACATAGCTTTTGATCTAGCAAGTCCATATCTGATATTCTAGTGTACAAAAAATTATGTCTATGTCCAGAAATGAGTATTATCTATGCTCAGAAGTAGAATCTGCAGTGACATGAAAATACTTATAAGACTAATTGTTAAAAGAAAAAGAAATATCTCCAAACAATAGAAATATCATGATCCTGTATATTTAAAAATACCTCCCTTAAATATACATACAATTGGGTCATTTAATATTAATCTATAAAATAAAAACTACAATGCCCTGGAAGTATTTGAAACAGTTGTAAAAATGGAACATGCCCTGTCATATATTTGGCAAACTCTGTAAAGCTTTGGAAATTTAAAGTGTTACTTGTAGACAAATCTAATGTTCTGTGTAGCTATTGCATGAATGTATTTACAAAGAAAATGAGTAAATATGTAGATATATATTGTATATGTGTGCAGAGAGGACAACGTAAGCACTTATATATTGTAATTATAGATTATGAATTGTTACTAATGGTTATCTTCAGAGAGGAGATTAAAATGGATTTGGAGGGCATTGCGAGATGTTACCTAGTATTTTTATAATAAGCACAATAAACATATATGACATGTGTATTTAAAACAAAATAGCATAAAAGAAAGTTTGACAGTCATCTGCAATGTTTTTAGGGAACTGACAGAAAAAAATGGGTGCTCAGAAAGTATATGAGCTAAACAATGACTCAGAAATTTCTGTATTTCAATGTGCTCGTCTCTGTGTTCTGGTGACTCTATTCCATATGCACATACCAGTCTGTACACGTGTGCTGGGAGGGAGTAAGGAACCCCACAACTTGCTTTCTGTCTCTGCAGGACTCATACTGGGAATGTTCATTGTTATCCTCTTTGGTGGCATCATTAGTCAAGCCCTTGGGTGGCCTTTTGTCTTCTATATCTTTGGTAAGTCCTCTCTTTCTCCCAGTTCCCAAGTTTTCCTATTCAGCAAGAGTCTTTTGACTACATACAAGTGTATGTACTTTTCTGAAGGAAATGAACCAAAACAGAAAAAATATTAGAAACCCAAAATATCGTATTATGATACAAAGAAATTATTAATGTCCACCATCACAGAACATGAAAATCCTCCTGCTTGTGATAAAATTCTGATGACAGCCACCAGTGCATCATCCCAGTGTCACCAGGCTCCCTGCTGTTTTTTTAAGCAGTGGGAAAGAGATTTGCAGAGCAGTGGTTTGTGAGACAAAGCAGAAAGAAATCTAAAGAGATAAGTGGGTTTGTCTCAGATTAAGCATGGTAATAAGGGATCGTGGATAAGGTGTGAGTTTCGCAAAGGAGAGAAAATGCTAACCAAGAGAACGGTTTTTGCTAACTCCAGATTAGCCCAGGACTTTCCATTTAACTAAACAGAAATCAAGGAACAACTGAGGAACAGCTGCCTAGTCCACGAATTCCACATTCTGCTTTCAAATCTCTTACCAGCTTGCATTTGTTTGATTATTCATCTTCTATCCCTTCTACACATCTTCCCTAGGGACAAAGGTGGAATCCAGTCAGTTTTGATGGTCTTGCAGAGTTGAGAGGATTATGAAAACACTAATCTAGAGAAAATCAAGTGGCTGTGTTAACATCAGACAAAGATAATTTCAATTACCAACATTATCAATTCACCACAAAGACGTAGCAATCTCAAATGCATCTGTATCTAACAACAGGGCTTCAAAATACATAAAGCAAAAGTGGATAGAACAGTAAGGAAAAGTAAAGAAATATACAATGAGAGATGGAGACCTCAAAATTCTTCTCTTAATAATTAATGGAATGAATGGGTACATTCAAGGGGTGAAGCACACTTTATTCAACAGGATTATAACACTCCTCAAGTATACTTCAAGCATTCATCAAGATGATACTCTATAAACCATACTTAAATTGCAAATTATAGCAAATATGTGCTTTGAATATGAGAATCAAACTAGAAATCAGTAACAGAAGAATATGTAGAAACATCTCAAATACTTAAAAATTAAGCAACACAACTTAAATGGATGGAAAAAACAGCCATGAGACTAGGGTAAAGGTGACTAAAGGTCAGGCCAGAAACTCCAATGCACATGTACTCTTGCCCATATTATGTTCTCTCACCTGTTAAATGCTCTTGCTCTTGTTATTTTATTTTTTACCTCTCTCAGGGCAGTGGGGTGCTGAAGATTCAGGCAAAGTCCAGCAGGAAATAATAGGAAATAATAGGACAGGGCTGGAGATTTAGCTCAGCAGCACAAGTGCCTGCCATACAAGTACAAGGTCATGAGTTCAATCCCCAGTACCCTCCCAAAAGAAAAGAAAAAGAAAAAAGAAAGAAAGAAGTAGTAGGACAGGTGTGGTGAACAGTACAGGGTGCCTTAGGGGAGACACCTGTGCACAGAGACACTACAGTTATCTGCAGAGGACCCCTCAAGTACCCAGTCACACTGATCAGGGTCTGCATGTGAATAAATGGGCCAGTGGGGAGAGTATGGTCTTGGGTCAAAGTTAGATAACTCAGAATGTGAGTACTCACAGTGAACCAGGTGTATTGCTTATTCCAATAAAAAGGATTGAAAAACAGCACAATGGATCATTGGGTAAAATACTCATTAGTGTTCTTCCTGCCTAGTGAGAAATTATTAGCCCTAGAGAGGACCCTGCTATGTTTCACTCTAACAAATGATGATGGCAAGCCTCAAAGGATCCAGTTGTTTTGACACAGCTTAACAATATTCCTGAACAAAACTCAGAAGTATTTACAGGAATGACACAGTATCGAGCATTTAGCAGTGTGTGGCATAATGTTTGGCTCCAACCATAAATTACCAGACATGGAAAACACAGGAAAATACAGCCCATAATGAGGAGAATAATAAATAATTAAAACTGATCCAGAATGGTGCAGTTTAAAATTAGAAGATAAGAACATGAAAATAGTTATTATAATTACATTCTGATGTAACTCTGTGTTTTCAAAAAGTTAAATAGAAGTGCGATAAATATAATGAAGAACCAAACCAAACTTCTAGAAATGTTCTTAGCTGCGCTTCTCTCCAGCATCTGAGATAAAAGATGCACTAGCAGATTTGATACAACAGAAAAAAAGGTTAATGAACATAAAAGAAACAATAAAGACAATTCAGAATGAGCTACAAAGGGTAAATAAGATAGAATAAGAACATGAGTAATGTGTGTAGTACTTTAAATACAGAACGAGGGTAGAGATATATGTTATTAAAATTTTTCCAAATTTGATGGAAACTTAAATTTGTAGAACCAAGATAGTGAACAAAACTCAAGTTTGAAAAGAATGAAGTACACTACACCAAGGTACTTCTTAATAAAATGACTAAAAACCAGTAACAAAGAAAAAAGGTTATAGTAGCCAACGCTGAAAGATATGTTATATATGGAAGGAAAAAGATAACAATGCAAGATTTCTGACAGAGGCAATGTGAGTAAGACTGTGGAAGATCTTCAAAGCACAAGAAAAAAAATCAACCTAGAACTTCAGATCCAGAGGAAAAAAGTTATTTTAAAAACAAAGACAAGATAAAGATGTTTTCACACCTAGAAAAGTTGAAGGAATTAGACATATAAATTAAAGAGAACAGTACCATTTTAATAGTATCAAAAATATGCAATGCTGTGATAAATCTGATGAAAGATATGACAAAATTCTCATGAAAATGCAAAGATTCAAGGACAGCAAAACAACTCTGAAGTGTTGGGACTAACTTCCTGATGTCAAGGCATGTTGTAAAGTGACAGTCATCAAGTATTGGCAGAAAGATAGGCAAAAGGGTAAACAGAAGAGACCACAGTCTTATGACTCATACCTCTAAGATAAACTAGGCTTTGAGAAAAGTGCAATTATTGGAGAAAAAGTCTTTTTAACAGATGGCGCTCAAAAATCAGACATCAACACTCAAAAGCATCTTAAGAATTTGATTTATATTTTCCATCATATATAAAACTAGTTTGAGAAGAATTCTAAACCTTAATATGAAATCTGAAAGTATTATCTTTTTAGGAGAACACATAGGAAAAAAACTTTTTCATAAGCCAAAAATTTTCTGAATATGACACCAAAAATCTGTCCCATGAAACAGGAAATGGATAACTTGGATTTCATCGAAGTTAAAAAATGTCTCCTCTCCAAAGGCCATGGATAGGGTAATAAAAACACAACCTGATTCGAGGAGAAAATACTTGCAAAACACTTATATAACAAGGACATTTGTCTAAAATGAGTAAATAATCCTCAAAATTCAGTAATAAGAACACAAAACCTCTAGCTTTAAAAATGGGTAAAGATACTTCGAAGAAGATACAGAAAGGGAAAACAGCAAGTGGGGAGCGGGGGTTAAGGGCCAAGGTCAGAGACCTTAGAGTGTGAATACTCAACAGTGAACCAGGTTTATTCCTTGTGCCAGGAAGATAGATTGAAAAACACACAATGCTTGAGCCATTGAATAGAATACTTACAAATTGTATATAACTCAATATCCTTAGTCATTATGGAAATGCAAATAAAAATCATGTGAGATACATCCACATACCTATTAGAATGACTAATATTAAAAACATCGGTATCATGTGTTCTGCTATTTCTAAGATATACGATTTATACACACAAATAAAAAGATATGTGAAGAAAGGGGTACTAGAAAGCTATGATATTCATGTGAATCATCTGAGAAGTGGAATAGGGATATACAGAGTCAGAGTTTTTCCTAGGCCCTACACTAGAAAATGTCCCAACGTGAAAAGAAATTCATCCGAAAGGCAGAAATGAGCTCAGTTACCAATTTGCCCCTCTGCTTTCAGGAGGCCTTGGCTGTGTCTTGAGCCTTCTCTGGTTTGTTTTGGTGTATGATGACCCTGTCTCTCACCCATGGATAAGCATCTCAGAAAAGGAGTACATCTTATCAACCTTGGACCAACAGGTGAGTATGCATAAGGACTCTAACACTCTCCTCCAGAGACCTTGAGTCAGCCTCTGTATTCCTAAAGGCAACAAAGAGGGTGTGAGCATCTCTCAGATCTCAACTTTGCTTTCAGGTCAGCTCAGAAGAGCAGTCTCTTCCCATCAAAGCTATGCTCAGATCTCTGCCCCTTTGGTCCATTTGTCTGTGCAGTTTCAGCCATCAGTGGTTAGTTAACACACTTGCTATGTACACACCTACTTACATCAGTCACGTGTTCAAAGTCAACATCAGAGATGTGAGTATATTTTCCTTCATTTCTTTCTCTTTTTATATGATTCACCAATTACTCCACCTGCATAAATCATTCCACCTAGAAGTTGTTTTCTTTTACTTAAATAATCTAAACTTTAACATTTGTCCCAGTAGATTTCCTGACAGTATGATTGAAGAGGTTGCTAATTTTCCCAAGAAAGATTAACTTCAGAGTGTCAATATGATTAGTAGTGACTTATCGATAAAAGTTGCATGTTTTTTCATGTGCTTTGCTCCATTTTCTCCCTCTCAGAATGGCCTCCTGTCTTGCCTTCCTTTCATTGTGGCATTGATCGTTGGCCTCGTGGGTGGCCACCTGGCAGATTTCCTTTTGTCCAAGAATTTTAGGTTTGTCACAGTGAGGAAAACTGTCACATTTCTAGGTAAGAACAGGGTCTGAGGTTTGAAAAGTTCACAAGCATTCAACAAACAATTTATGTCCCCATTTAATTTGTCTGTCTCCTATTCCCTAGGACAACTTCCCCCTTCAGCACTTGTTGTGGTCCTGCCTTACCTCACTTCCAGCTATATCACAACAATCACATTTCTAACGCTATCATGTGGACTAGGCCCCTTATCTCAGTCAGGGGTCTATATCAATGCCTTAGATATTGCTCCAAGGTAAGACGTTCCTCTCCACTTTGATTATCATGCTTTCTGAAAAACATTTAGCTTGTACCTTACTGGGAGCCTAAAGCTTTGGAAAAGAATAAAGCATAGTCAGGAACCACAGATAGTCCTCTATGCAGTAAGAGGGGTACTGATTTGTGATAATGTTTCTCATTAAATGTACATAGCACAAGTCCCTTTTGATATAATTATGTGATGAATTCTCACATACAGCAGGACTAAAGGATACTGTCAGGCATCTCTGGATTTGCTCTAGAACATTCCTATCACCCACAGATATTCTGGTTTTCTTCTGGGAGCCGCAAGGGGATTTGCACACATGTCAGCTGTGCTGGTACCCATCATCAGTGGGTTTCTCCTCAATCAGGTAGAGTTTTCTTTAAAAAAAAAAAACTCTTAAAATGCTCTCCTCAATCCATTTGTAACAGCAATAGCATAAAGACTATATGCAAAGGTCAGAAAATCAAATTGAATTGTGGGTAATGTCAAGACAATAAATCTAGTAAAGAAAAATGTAGAACAATTTCTTTGGTAATCTCAATTCTGGTTCAAAGACAAAGAACTAACTAGTAATGCACTGGTCATCACTATCTGACACTGGAATCACACAGCCACATAGGTGTCTTGAGAATATGATTTTATATCAGTCTTCCATGTCATCTGCAATGCTTTCAAATTTTCATTTCAATAGCCGTGCAAAAGGAAAATGTGAGCAAACATTTTAAGTCTGTGTTGCATACTGTCATTATTGTAGATATTTCATATGCAATAATCTTAAGTATAGATTCTCACATCAGTTATGAAAATCAAATATGATTATCCCTATTTCCTAATAATTAAACTGAAAATCTGGTATAAGTCTTTCTGATAAGAGGATGTATAATCATAATTCTAACTTAGACATGTCTAGGTATAAAGCCCATGATCTTTTCACTACACTATCACAATGTAAAAAGAATCTCTAAAACAATCCCAGCACTTATCATTTATATAGTCATGATTCATACGAGAGATAAAGTATATGGCACTTCGGTAATAGTGACAAATGAAGTGTTGTAGGCTAATAATAAAGGTTCCCAAATGATTTTTATTAAAAATATTTTAAATGTATTTGGAATTTTGTTCTCTATTTATCAAGCCACTTTCAGGAAATGAATTTCTACATGGAAATTCATTTGTGAACATTGTCATCTTAATTAATAATAGGAAGTTTCATAGAACAAAAGACAAAAACAGTAATATTTACTTGGATTTTGTTTGCTTGTTTTTTGTCTCCAGGACCCTGAGCTTGGGTGGAGGAATATGTTTATTTTGTTATTTGCCATTAATGTAGTGGGATTGACCTTCTACTTAATATTTGGAGAAGCAGATATTCAAGACTGGGCTAAAGAGAGGAAAGTCACTCGGTTATAAAGGTAAAGGAAAACACTTCATTTATAATTATAATCACAGAAACACAACTTAAAGTTTTACATTACATGTCACTTTCTTTTCATAGTGGGGTCACTTTGGATGTAAAAATCATCATGTTCCATGTTTCATAAAAAGGAAGACTTCAGTGATGAAAATACAACAGAAAGAATTGTATTTGCTGTGGCTCTTATAAAAAATGAGATCGGTTTTTTCTGCTACTCAGACTTCCCCTGAGGAAAATATAAAATAATAAAAATACAAACGAAATGATAATGAAGAACAAAGTTGTCCTCTTTGGATTAACAAGCAATGTTGTATGGAGAGCGTTGTGTTAGTTTCCATTTCTGGATATGAGAAACGGTGTTTAAAACCCTTAGTCCTGGGTAGCAGTGTATTTTTTCATAATTGATTAATATCACATGAATAAATGTTTATTAGACTAATATTGATTAAATTGCATATTCATTTATGTTTAATGGGCTGGGTGTTTTCAGGTGCTCCTTTCTGTGTGGGCGCCCTCTCACTATCCTACCCAGACCCCAGGAGCTGAGCTGCGTGGATTGCATTTCACACTTCCCTGCCCATTTTCTTCCCCTGGATGTGTGCTGGAAACAGAAAAGTGAGGACGAAGTGTATTTAGCTGTCAGGTTCACTACAGTTCACAGCCCAGCCCTCACATGCTCTAGTGGATTTTTTTCCCTTGTCCATTAGGCCTTTTTTCTTTTGCTAACTCTAATGTTCTCCAGAATTCCTTTTCATTTTCCTGCTACGTGCCTGATTCTGTGTAAACCATCCCTGGGTGGTAACAATGTCCCCAAATTACCCAGTCTGACACTGTCATCATTCTCTGAGACTCAGCTAACTCAGTGGTTTAATTGTCTGTCCACCTTAAAACACAAAACAGATTAGTGCTTTTGTCAAGTGATCACTTGTTGGTGTCACGGCGCCACAGCAGGTTTAGAGGCCCAGGACCATGTTGTAGGTTGCTTGCCATGCTAATTTGTACCATGCAGAACAAAGATTACTGTCATCAAATTGTTTCATATAGAGGCAATGAGATAGACAACTGTTCTGAGTGAAAAATCGGAAAAGGATATAGAGGGTTGTCTTGGTTACTTTTTACTCATTGCTGAGACAAAACACCTGACACCCAAAATTAGGGAAGGAAAGGTTTATTTAGATTACAGTTTTTGGAGGTTTCAGTCCACAATCAGCTGGCTCCAAGGCAGGGTGGCATGGCACAGAAACAACACTTCAAGGCAGCAGCCAAGCAAAAGCAGCCAGAGTAAAAGAGGGGAGGGTGTAGCATCCAAAACATCCTTGCCTTCCTTTGCACAAGATGAGGATGTTTACAAAGTAAGACCCCTGGCTCCCTGCTGACTCTCTCAGTTAAACTTCTGACCTTCTCGAATTGTAACAATGACTAGGTAACTGTGCTCTACACCCCAGGATGTAGAGCTGCTGAGTTACTTAATTAAGCTGCTAGACTTCTCAAGTTGACACAATGTATAAACCATAGCAAGGGTCAAGCTTGAACAAACTCAATAATTACTGAGATCTTGTTGTGGTACCAAATCTGGGTTCGCAGAATACTGGACGCAGTCATTATGTCCCCTCTAATATGAAGGGCAGACGTAGTTACCATGCACTGTGCTGGGTACAATAGCAGAAGGACTTGCAGGGCATTATTATAGACCAGATGAGGGGTTCGCATCACCAGCAAAGAGGTATGGGGGAGATCTCCTCCAGCAAGTAATAACTGAGTAAAATGTTTAATGCAGACTCTTACAGTAAGAATTCTCACACTGGAGCCAAATTTGTACAAAAGCATAAAAAAGAAATACAGTGGGTTTTGAAAAGAGCCACCTATCTTCACAGGAGTGTACAGAAGATGAAGTTAGGGAAGCGGACATAGCCAAAGTGTGAAGACCTTGTGTGCCATGTTAGATAGTTTGTAGTGTTTCTTCCACACAATGAGATAAGGATCGTGGTAACAGATACATGGGCAGATAATTTTTTAAAGTGGAACATTCTGCTCCTATTCCAAAATCAGGAAGCTTAGCTAAATGGCCACCTGTCTAGCAGTCTATTCAGCAGTGGTGAGAACTTAGTTAGGTCAGGAGGAGTTGGGAAAAAGAGAGATAAAGAATGTCTACAAGGTAAAATGGGAGGGTCATGGTATTTGGTTAAATGGATACCCAAGAGATAAGGATTCAAGGAGTCCTTGGTCTGTAACCTGAGAGTCCAGATAGCAACTAAACCAGAGAATACAGGATGGTGAGTCTTTTCAGGAGAAAGATGACAATCTGGCTTTGGAACATACTGTGTTAGTGGTGACAGAATAATCAAGTGGATATGTGTATTAGTTTTCTGCTCTAACAAAGTGTCAACAACCTGTGTGGCTTAAACAACAATAATTTCTTCCCTCACAGCTATACAAACCAGTGTTGGCAGATTTGGTTCCCTTTAAGGACTGGATGAAGAATCTGTTCTATGTCTCTACTGACCCTAGATTTGAGCAATGCTTTCTGTCAGAGTCCTTATGTTATCTTTCTGCTTTATCATTTGTCTGTGTCTGAATTTCCCCTTTTCCTAAGAACCCTAGTCATGGTGGATTATGACCCACTCTGATACCCTCATCTTTATTTGACCACGTGCAAAGATCATGTAACCAAGTGAAGTCACACTCATGAATATTGGGGATTAGAATTGAACCATATTTGGGACAAGGTAGGGAGGGACACAATCCATAAACACATACTTAATAAAGGCCCAGATCATGAGTCTGAAACTTGCAGACAGGAACTAGATTGGAGATAAGATATACTGGGAGATAAATGTGTTTGATTCTAAAGACCTGAGTATGGGCTGGATTGATCTGCAACAGCGTGCAGATGGAAAAACACCAAGCCAAGACAGAGGCCAACAATTAAGAGATGGGCAGAGCAGCCAGGCGTGGTGGCGCACGCCTTTAATCCCAGCACTCGGGAGGCTGAGGTAGGCGGAGCATTGTGAGTTCGAGGCCAGCTTGGGCTACAACGCGAGCGCAAGGCCGGCTTGAGCTACATAGTGCAACCCCACCTCCAAAAACCAGGGCCGGGAATTTGGTTCAGCAGCTTAAGCGCCTGTCTGGCAGGAGCGAGGCTGTGAGTTTGATCCCCGGTGCCGCAAAAAAAAAAAAAAAAAAAAGAGATGGGCAGAGCATAAGATGCACATATACAGCAGAGACGAAAGGGTCAGGCATATAAGAGTAAAAAAATAGGAGTGTACAATTCTTGTGGATTCTCATGAGCATGACCTGTTAAAAAAGACAACTGATTAGTAATAACAACTGTGTGTGTGTGAGTGAGGGGAGTTCAGTTAAATGAGATCAGGAAAGGTATCTGGTCGTTTTCTGTTTAGCTCATCTGTGACATCATCACGGCACAGTTAGTAGCAAGGTGGGTATACAAGCCACTTCTGTCCGTTAGTGAATGCAATGGCTCAGTGGTATCCCCTAAAAGCTTATGTGTTGGAACCAAAATCCTCAAATTCACATGGTGTTATGTGAAGGTGGAAGCTTGGAGAGATAATTACAACCAAATGAGGTCCTAAAGGAAGAGACCCTATGATAACATTAATGGCTTTATAATTAGAGGTAGACAGCATCAGGGTGTAACTCAGTGAGAAGGAGGAAAAAGAGAAAGTTGAGCTAGCAAGCTTGATCTGTCTTGGCACATGATGTGCTTCACCATACCTATTATGATACAGCATGAAGGCCCTCACCAGATGCTGATGCCAGGCTCTTAGATTTCCCAGCCTCCAGAACCAGCACCCAAATAAACCTGTATTCTTTACCAACTATCTGATCTCAAGACTACTGTTATAGCAACAGAATGTGTGAGTGAGTAAATGTAAATGAGGAAGTAGAGGAAGCAAAAGAATTGGTTTCACAAAGTTTGGTTGGGAAAGAGAGATGGAAATATAACAGATGGGGAAATGAGGGAAAGCAGAGTGACCTTACAGAGAAGGGGACCGTTCCAGGGGAGGCTCTGCAGGTGGAAACAGTGGGACTAAAGCTATGAAACAGCCAGCAAAGGAGATAAATCAAGGGCATGGAGGACACAGCAAGGTTCAGAAGGAGGAGTTTTTTGGAACTGCCAGAAAGAAATTATAAAATCAGAAATATGACTTTTCTTTTTCAGACAGGAAGTCTATGTTTTCTCAGTAAAACTGCCTGATCAAAAACACATGTTAAACTAAATTAAGGTATTCCAAAGTAGGTATATCTCCATTGGATGAATACTCTTGTCTCAAAAAAAAAAAAAAAAAAAAAAAAAAAAAAAAAAAAAAAAAAAAAAAAAAAAAAAAAAAAGAAAAGAAAAAGAAAAAGAAAAAGAAAAAAATGTTATCACTAATTTACAGGTAAAACCTGCCAATTTTCCTTGCTGCAGAGCACAGCTGAAAGACTCTATAATGCTTGCCTCAGCTGCAAGATGTTTAGTATAAGTTTCATTAAAATGTCTACTGTGAAAATGAAGGGTGATTTAAAATAGAATTAACTGATTGAAATGATTCTCCCTTTGGATGTAAACATTTTGAAAATTCTATGGGCTATGAAATGAGATCTAAAGTTCAAGGCAGCAATTGTACTCTTCCTACCACAATAAAATTTTTAAAATGATGTCTGTTGTCCTCTCTGAAATCCAACACACACACTAGGATATTTGCCCACATTGCTTTGCTCTGTTTTGTGACTGCAGTCTTTCTGAAATTAAGAGATACATTTCTGACAATGAAGGAAAAGAGACAAGAATGAGTGCTACGAGAGAACGAAGAGGTAGACTCATGTTGTGATGTTGATTTGCCTTCCTGAATGAAGATGCAGGGCTGGCGTGTGTAGATTACAATTCATTCAGGGTGGCAAGCCCACACAGCAGTATGGTGATGGTTAGTGTCTTGTCCATGTGACAGCACATTAGAGTCCCATGGGCCCGTGTTGTAGTGCACTGAGGGTTAGTAAGCCCAGATGTGACAACATGGGTGCTAGAAACACCTGTGGCAGCTTACAGATGGCTACTTAGGTCTTGATGACAACACGCTGGGCACCTCCTCATGCATCAAACAGTACACTGGTGAAGATGCCCACAGGGAGCATGCTGTGTGTTGATCTACTCATGTGTAAGCATGCTGGGAGCTGGTTTGGCTCATGGCAGCACATGAAGGATTGACAGGGCATTACTTCATCAGAGCCACGGTAGGACTTGTCACTTCAAGATACTCCTCTCTTTCCTTGGTAACCAGGCAGGTGTGAAAGCCCAAAGATACAGATCACAGCATTCAGCATTTGCAATAGCCTGACAGGGAAAGAGGTTTTTTCCCAAGAAGAGAGAGCTAACTTTTTTGGAGTACTAAGAGTTGCAGACTTTTACTATAGAGCTAGAGAATAGATAAGTAGCTCACCCACGGTCACAGCAGTGAGCAACAAAGCTGAGATTTAACCTCAGGCACTCAGGCCCAAGAGTCTGGGCCTGTGATCTCTTCCTATAGCATTCTTGAAAGTGTTTTCTATTTGTAGGAGAAACATGAGGAATCAGAAACTTACATGCACATGTATTAAATCTTCACAACAATGCTAAGAACTAATAAATATTATTTGTGTTACCTCACAGCCAGAAGAGTAAGTGATTTGTTTGAAGTCATGTTATGTGTGTTACAAGCAAGAAATCAGCAACAGCCAGAATCCTATTGTACAAACTCAACAAAATTTTAATCAAGATTTGAATATCTACTGACTTCCAAGTATGTTGCCAACATGCACAAAGCAATTCATTATCTTATTTGCTTAGTCTTCTATCAACTGCATCTGCCATGAGCTGCAGATCTTACTCCAGGATGGAGTGCCACAGCAGCCAAGTGTCTTTTTTGGGCAAGTACTTCACTAGTTGCCGTTTCACTATCAGAGCACAGAATCATAAGGGAAGGGAGTCATGTAGGCTGCCATGAAAGCCTAGCTGAGTATCATAGGGAAGTTCTCCTCTGCAAGTGCATGTACCACCTCAGAGGTGTGCTAACCCGGGGAAAGCCCCCTTGCCTTCATCATGTAGTCAGAAAGGACCTTGTCCTCTATAGAGCACCCAGCCATCTTGCCTCCTGGCTTGAGCACATGTGTGGCCAAAAATGCCCTGACTCTGCCTACCATTCTCTTCTGTGCTGGCCTTCTTCTACACACACTGTGCCCTTTTCCCATGACTTCACTTGCCAACGATTCACTACCAGGCACAAACACAGCCTCTAGTGTGACATTTTTCATATAGTTGATTTCAACATGAATTTTTTAATAGATATAGTTACATGATATGAAGAGTGAATTTTTTAACACTAAAACTAGAGAGCAACATTATTAAGATAGGAAGTTTTCAGGCTACATTCAAAAAACGACAGACATTGTGAAATCTTTAACAATGATTACACCCAGGCAACTCCAATCTAGGGGCAAAGGAGGGACACTGAGGGAGATGATTTGCATTGACAAAGAGAAAACTACATTTGTAAGCCACATCCTACTCTTACCAAACTTTCATCCCCCAATATGCATTAGGATTTATGAGTTTTATGTTATTATTGCAATGTCAGTGTTAAATCAACAAGAAATTTAAAATCACTCCTAATGTATTCATTGATTCACTCTTTTCATTATTTGTTTCATTAAACACACAACCAAGCACAACAGATGGTACAATTACTCCAGGAAGCTATTCCTATACCGAGGTAGCTAGAAAGAAAAATTATATCATATTCATTATTGGCCTAATCCGTATAAATATATCTCATTTTAAACCAAACTAAATGCATTTCCACTTTGATTTTCTTTAATCTTATCAAAATTTGCACCCAACCACTCCATCACAAACATCCTAGTTTCAAACTTAATGAAAATTGTGACCTTAAACAATAGTAGCTAGACTAGTTTACTTTTACAAATTTTCAAAAGCAAGACTTTGTGGGGACCAGGAATTTAGCTCAGCGGCACAAGCGCCAGCCAGCCTGGCAAGCGTGAGGTCATGAGTTTGATCCCTGGTTCCAAAAAAAAAAAAAGAAGAAGACTTTGTGAACACATTGCTAGTGTCCTTCTTCCCCCATGACCTCAAAAAAGGGCCCAAGCCAGTGAAAGTCTCTTAATCTTGTCTGAAAGAATAACAAATAAACTCAGCTGGTCACTGAATAGTATTGTGAGCCTGCTTTGTGCTTCTTTAGCTGCCAGTGTAGGCAATACTATTTCATTACTATGTTCCGAATATGAAGTATCGTGCATATGGAATTTGATCTCCACTGTAGCAGAGTTCAGATATGGGGCATGTAGAGGTGATTTTACTCCAAAAGGGACAACCTCATCAATGAATTATTCTAGTGATGTGTTCATTAGCTGAATGGACTGTTGAGGGGTGGAGATTAGGGGGAAAATGTGGAGTCCCTTTGAAGGATATATTCTGTCCCAAAGTCTCTTTTCTCTCTGAATCTTCATGTCTCTCTGTTTCCTACCTGCCTTGAGGTGAGCAGATTTGCTCCCCAACACTTTTTCATCATGCTGGTTCTGCCTTAGAGCCAGATGACCACAGAGTGAAAGCGGTGAAACCATGAGCCCAGATAAACCTTTCCAGCTTTCAGTTGTGTGTGTTGCCTATTTTGTCCCAACAACAGAAAGATGACTAATATAGTGGTGAACTAAATTGCAGTGCTGATTACTTCCAAATGTACTTTTCTAAATCACTGAATGAGTTTCCAGGAAGAACTGCCTTATCTTTGATGTCTTGGAGAGGTTTAGTAAAACCACTGTCCTAGTCTTTATCTGTCAGCTCCTCTCTCCTCATGAGGTCCTGGAGACTGAACAAACAAAGTTATTTAATGTAAGAAAGAATTTATGATGTTTTCCTAAAACTTACTTTTTCTCCTAATTCTCCCACTGTAAAGGTCTAGAAGCATAAGATCTAGAAACAATGAGTGCTCAGAGTTCAAAGTGTGGCTTCTGAACATTATTTCCTGTTAAAAAGTCCCAGTTTAAGAACAAGAACTGTATGATGAGCCTGGAAAATGCTTTTGTTGTAGAAAACAAGGAATTCATTCAAGACCAAGAGTCATAGAACAACATGCAGTTCGGTTTGAAGGGAATTTCCTTTGAGATAGAGAAGTGCCTGACTCATTTTTCCCTGCCTCGGCTGGGGTTGAGGCACAGTGTGACCTGTCCTGTGTCCAGTACACCTCTCCCCTTTGCTCCCCTGTGCTACCCCTTGCACTTCAATGGACAGTAACGTTTCTTCAGTGTCTTCCCTGGCTATCAAACTCTCATTCTGCACTCCAACATGAGTGAAGCTAGGTTGTGTGGTCCCCCTCAGCAACTCCTGCCACTGAATTCTGTACTGTTACGTTATTGAGAACAGAGAGAGCCAGATGAGGAAGGGAGAGATCTGGATTCCTTACAAATAAATATATATTTGTATACCCAGTATTCCCAAGAAACCTTCTGGAAGATTCCCTAGTTTCAGTCTTCATTCTCACTGACATAGGCATACAGGTTGTGACATAAGTAGCACTTCCCAGGCACATCTGTGATTTTATCTAAGAGGGCTCCCTTCCGTGTATCAGCACCCGCTACCGCATGCTATAGCACAGACTCTATAACAATAAAAGCTCACTTTGGTGTTTTAATAAATCCTCTCATGAGTTATTTCTTAGGTAATGTGACCTGCAAAAGTCCTATAAATTTATTTAGGATTTTTAATCCCAGACTTAACACACCTGGCAGAGTGAACCTACAGTGCCCAGCACAAGCTGGCAAGTGACGATGATGGCTGGCAGTGACAGGACCAGCAGTTGGCCATGTCAACTGTTGTCATCTGGTGATGACAGGGTTTCACTTGGCGGATTCATGATTCCCATTTGAACTGAGCAAAAGAACCCTGAGCTGATTGGCAACACCTTGACCAAAGAAGGGGCAATCTGAGCATCAAAATTTATAGCTGTGATATATAAAAACAGATCAAATAATATCCACAGCATCATGATCACACTTAGTTGTCTTTGCCAAGGAACTGAGTCACTATTGTCATGGTGCTCCTATTATTTGTGCTTCAAAGTTGCCAAATACATAATATGGTGTAATCTTCTTTCTTTTTCTTTCTTTCCATAAAAATTTTCAGTTCATAAATGAAGTCATGGTGGAATTGAAAAGTCACTATTTTAAAACTCACACTGAAATAATCAATCTAGGAAACATTTACTAACAGCAGCTAAAAGCCAGAGGTAAAAGGTTGATAGAAATTTTATTAACTGATGAGTCACAGTGAGAATATCTGTATCCAGAAATTCACCTAACCATGGCTAAGAGTGAAATATCTGCTGACCTGTGTCTCTTGAAAGGAAGCAGTTAGGGAGTGCTCAGTGCCCCTATGAAGTGCTTTTGTTGACTCTAATTGAGCTTTTATATAGATGTCAGTGTTTATACAATGTAAGAGAATAAAGAAATATATTAAGTGTCACTAAAAGGAAACAGTTTGCCAAATCAGTAACAAGAAACTTTCTGCAAATGACTTTATTCTGTTGCTGTTGTTGTTGTTGTTGCTTTTATGTAACAGCAAATATAAAATGGGGGAGAAGGTATTGTTGCAGAATAAAAGAGGCATTAGTACCTAAACAATAAGTGTGTGGACCCTCTTTGTATCATCATTTGAGTCAATGAAGTGTAAAGGAGACAGCTTTGAAGCTGCTGGGGAGATTGTCATAATGATTGGATATAAAATATTAAGGGATTATTATTATTTACCAGATGTATTAGTGGCATATTAGCAATGTTTTTAAAAGTCCTTATGAATTAGATATCCATACTGAACTTTTATAGGAGAAACGACTATGTCTTAGAGTTGCTTTAAAGTATTACAAAAAACAATAATTAGATATGAAAACTCAATAATCAAATCCTGAAAATTGTTGAAGTTGGTTATATTAGACGGTTCTACTTTTTGATATGCTTTACATTTTCTAACTTATTTTACTAAAACTGCTAAATTCAAAACCTTAATACATTAAACACAGAATCCAGGTGAAGAACCCTTAAGAAGCAATTTCAGTCTCATAGAGCAAAACAGAATATGTAATCAGTACCCAGAACCTGAGACACCAACAAAAGTAACACATGAGTGCTATTTTTTCCAAAATGGACATTGAGCAGCTGCTGACTGGGCATTTAATCATTAAAAGGCCCATTTCCAGAAATTGCCAGTTGTGGAGTGAAAGAGACTGGATAGCATGAATTTCCTGGCACACACAATCCAACCTCGACTTCTGAAGGATCAAACAGCCAACTAAGTGACAAGGTACTATAGTCTCCTGGGCAACAGGATATAAAGATTTCTTTAGGAAAAAAAAATAATAAGTGGTTCAACTCAGGAACCTCTGCTAATTTCCAAACATTGGCTGGACATTTGAGTAGTATAATAAAAAATAAAAATGCTTAAGTATGTAGTAAATTATCTAGAGTACAAAATCACAGCTTCAGGGCTTAGATGTCCCTAAATGGTCAGTAGGTTACCTTCAAAGAGTTGCAAGCTAAAAGGGCTCCCATGCCAGGCAGCTGAATCAGGAGACCCCAGTAAATTGAGTGAGAAAGACTGTGAGGGAGATCACACATTTTGGAAGACACACCATGATCAACGTACCCCTTTCTCACTGCAGTGAATGTCAAATAGGCATAGCCCTGAAGAGGAAATCAGGTAAGGAGGTGACTAGATGTCAGGCCAGGTGAAGGAAAAAGGGGAATATGCCAGGAGAGGGAGAGTGAGGGAGGAGGAGAGAAGAAAAGAGAAAAGAGTAAAGAAGGAGGAGAGAGAAGGAAGCAAAGAAGGAAGAAGGGAAGGAAGGAAGGAAGGAAGGAAGGAGGGACAGAGGGAGAAAATAAAGCTACTAGGACACTTATGGGACATTTAGAAAGCCATAGAATTCCTGTGAGAATAATATTGATCGCAGGGCCATCCAACAGAGCAATTTCAGAAGCACTTTTGGAAGGCAAATTCTACTTCTTGGGCAGCATGTGAGTCTATTCCTGACAGATTCCCAGGAGCTTCTCAGGCCACTAGGTGAATTTAGGACTTCTGCTCTTCTGAAGATTAAAGTCAGGATGAGCAAAAGTTAAAATTTAAACCTTTGGTTTTGACATGATGAGGTCAAAGTATTTGGTATAGGACCTAACCAGCAAAGTCTAGCAAACTGAGAAATTCATTGCTATGCAAAGGTGAGTGAAAATGTCTTCAAAAGAGAACTCTTCTGTCCTGAATCAGATTAGTTTTCTTCCTCTTATATTATACTAAGTGATTTTAGTAACTAATTAATTTTTCCAGCTTGTATTAGGGATCCTTCCCTGGCAGAGATCTTCTTTAAAGTATTTAGAAACATGGGGAAATTTTTAAGGACAATATGCTTGTCTTTTGAAGCTTTTCACAGGAAAGAAAAAAGCATATTTTTAGGAATGTGCATGAATTGAATAGTTGTGTACAAGGATACAAGAGAAAATGTGTGTTGTAGGGTGCTGGTGTTATATGAGTGGTGTGGGGTGTCTGTGACAGGGTATAACTACGCATGTATCTGTGATTTACATGACACACTGTGTATGGTGTGTACATGAATGTGTGTGTGGTTAGATGGTTTGCACACACATCATGTAGGTGCTACTGTAATGTTAGTATGTGTGGTTTGAGTGTGTGTATGTGTCAGATATATGCTATGTGTTTGTACCATGTGGTGTGTGTATATGTGTGATTTGCATTTGTGTGTTATGTATGGTGTGTGGCATGTGGTGTGCGTGCATGTGCGTGTATTGAAATAAGTAAGTCTCAAAAGAGGTTCCAATGTGTCATAATGGTGGTTGATAAATGACTCACTCAAAAATACTTTGCAAACACAATTGCAAGATTTGGGTGTCATCCAGTCATGTGGTGTCACATAAACTGAGGAGGCCAGATCTTGAAGTCTAGACTGATCAGTCCACAAGGGAACTGAAAACCAATTGTAATGGACTGCATGATATTAGGTGACTCCATTCTGGTTCCTCCTCCTTCGTGATCTTCCTGCTAGAAGACACACAAGATCCAGACTGGGGGGGCACCAGTTGCTTCTTCTTGGGAACAAGACTCTACACAGTGTCTCTCAGGACTTTGGAGAACGATTTACCTATTCTTAAGAGCTGAAAGTAATCTCACAGCTCTAGTAAGACACAGATAAAGAGAAATTGTTTTACCTTTATTCCTTTTCCAGAATTCTCCCTTTCTCCTTAAACATATGAACTTCTTACCAATAGCAATCTCCTGCTACCTGAAGGAAGGGTAGGGTCTGCTGGCAATATATTCCCTGTTTCTGTAATAAAGTCTTCAATTTTCTTTCCTTTTTGAGGGATATTTTTTACTGGGCATAGAATTGTGAGTAGACTAGTCTTTCATTTGCTGTTTGTAGTTTTCAGGCTTTCTGTATGCATTTAATCAACAAAAAACTCATAAAAAAGGAACCCCATAATGAAGAAGATACTGGAGCAGAGTGCCCTTTAGTGCAGAAGTAAGGGCACACAGGTCAGTTGCTTCCTTGAGTTGTGTTGATGTCTGTGTGCTTTTTACCCACAGTGGATGGAGAGCAAGCCCTTCAGTAAGAAGAGAAGCAGTGTCCACAAATGGAGAACCAGTTCCTTCCTAGGAAAGGTAGTACTCTATTCTCCCTGCCATTTACAAGTTTTCTCCTTCTTAAATATAGCTCCATGGATTCTAGGAAGAAAGTTCTTCCATGGAAACCCATTGAGAATGTGAGAAATATTCAGGAAAGTGGTGAAAGAAAATATCTGAAAAACCCTGGATAAAAATTCCATGCACCCAGCCTGGGGATATAGCTCAGTGGCATAAGCTCCTGCTTGCCAAGCACAAGGTCCTGAGTTAGATTCTCAGTATCAAAAAAAAAAAAAAAAAAAAAAAAAAAAAAAAAAAAAAAAAAAAAAAAAAAAAAAAAAAAAAAAAAAAAAAAAAAAAAAAAAAAAAAAAGAAAAGAAAAGAAAAAAAAAAGTTCATGCACCCTTGTTGTTCACATTTTAAGTTACTATTTCTACTCTTGTACACTTGCCATCTTATTGCCTCATGCAGAATATCAGAAAAGATTAATTTTTCCATTCTCAAGCAGAAGCAAATAGATCTGTGAAAGGAAGTAAGGCAAGATGGATGTTTCTGCATCTTTGGATATCAGTAATTGGATGTTTAGTCAATATATTCTGAGAGAACCCTGAAAAGGGTGGGTTTAGGACACTAAAAATTTACCACTATTTGGCTAAGACTTTTGTCTGTATCATGCTGGACAAAAAAATTCCAGAAGAGGAGGAAATGGACAGTGTATTAAATAATTTCTTTGTCAATATAAAGGCTAATAGTCTATTCGATTTTATGTTTACTCTTTTACCATTTGTCATTTTTAATTTCTATTTCATTTGTTTGAATTTATATATATGTATTATTTTTTCTATGTATATAACTGATGTCTGCCTTATTCTTAGCATTTTCTACCTTTGAGGTTTTTGTTTTTGTTTCTTTGTTCACATTCCAAGTGTTTGAGTTTCCAATTCTCTAATGAATGTGTATAGGGCTGCACATTGTGGTTAGGAGTTCATGAGTTTGAGATACAGTATTCTTGCTACTACTTAGGCCCATGCACTTTAGAGTCCCTTTATGGTATCTTTTTTGACTCAAGATTTATTGAGACATTAATTGATGGTCCTTCTGGAGCAAAAAAAGGAGAGAAATGAGCAAAACTTGAAAGGGCAGCTCTGGAGGAGGACTGGCCTTTCTCTGCCCTGTCCCACATAAGCTCTTAGAAGTTCCCAGAGTGAGGACAGTGAGAGAATGGAAAAAAGCACAAGAATCAGAAAACAGAGAAGTGAGGCCAGATAGAGTCCTCTCTCCTGATAGGAGAAGAAAGAAGGAAGAAGGAGGAGGTCGAGAAGAAGGAAGAGAAAGGAAAGGAGGGAGGAGAAGGGAGAGAAAGGAGGGAAGAGGCAAAATGAGGAGAGAAGGAGGGAGGAAGGAGAAGAAGGGAGGAGATGGAGAAGAAGGGAGAGAAAAGGAGGGAGAAGAAAGAAGAAGGAGGAAGAATATGACCAGTCTCCCACTCTGCTCAACTCCAAGGACTACTCAAGGTAAATGGTCCTGGCAGTTCACTGCCAAAACTGGGCAGCAGTCTGCTCATCACTTGCTTACCCATAAGTCTTTGGTGTCTCGGTATTTGGGGTGAGGGCCTCCTTCCATGCTCTCTCATTGTTAGAGCCACGGTATTTGGCTCCTGTTGCTCCTTGGGAGGCCACAATTCTGAGTTAAATGTCTCAAAGCAAAATTTGCCTTCAGTGCTCAATTTATGTTTTGAGGATCTTGTCTTCACTAAGCTCTTAGCCTGTTTCATCTTTCCTGCTAGATTGTTTATGCTTTTAATGAAATAGATTAAGTATGTTTTGTCTAATATTCTTGTCTGTTTGCAGTTGCAGCCCAGGAAACCAGGCAGCTAATTTGTTTGATATTAATGCTAGTTTTCATCTACCTGCATAACTAAAGAGTATTCCATTTGTTTTTTCATTACTGGGTATCAAATACAGGACCTTTGCACTGAGCTCCATCCCCAGTTCTTTTTATTTTGAGACAAATTCTTGCTAAATTGCCCAGACAGGACTCACATTTGTAATCCTCTGCCTCAGCCTCCCAAATTCTGGAATTACAAGCATGCCTCACCATGCTTGACTTTCCTCAGCATTTTTAGAATTGTAAACAACTTTAATTTAGAAGCTTATATTACAATTTATTTAACTGGCCACCATTTATAGACTTCTAATTTTTTAAAAATCTTTTAGAGCCGGGCATGGTGGTGCATGCCTTTAATCCCAGCACTCGGGAAGCTGAGGCAGGAGGATTATTGTGAGTTTGAGACCAGCCTGGGCTACAAAGGGAGGTCAAGGCCTGCCTGAACTACATAGTGAGACGCTGCCTCAAAAAACAGGGTGAAGGATTTAGCACAGAGGCCTAAGCACCTGTCTGGCAGGCATGAGGTTGTGTGTTCAACAGGTGGTACCAAAAAGAAAAACACATCTTTTAAAAAAATTCACAAAAATTGCATAACAACACAAAATTCAATTCAATAGGACTATATAAAAATATTTATACATCTAATAAAATAGCTAATTATATAAAGCAATCTATCCTGTAAAGTTATGAAGATATGAAAGTCCTAAATAAAATATTAGCAAAACAAATCTAATAATTTTTTTCCTGTTGTTTTTTTTTTTAATTTTAAAGAGAATAAAACAAAACAAAACAGAACAAAGCAAATCAGAACAGAACAATGCAAGCAATACAGGACATCAAAACAAGACAACAGGAAACCAACAGTAGCTACCATAATGTCTCTTGTTTTCTTCAAAATAGTTTTCCATACCTTCACACACAATAAAATACTTTTTAAAATATACCAAAACTGTTTATCTTAGAAATTAAAGGGTTGTTTAATATCAGAAAATTTGTAAACATCATTTAATACCAATTAATTAAAAGATAAAAGTGTATATTATTCATAGATCTAAAAAAGCACTCTTCTTAGAGTTAACATTTATTCACAACAAAATTTCTGGTGAACCATGAATGTTTGACAGACAGAACACTACAATGTTCCCAAGATTCCTGGCCCTTGATGTAGTCTTGGGTAGACACATGAGCACAGAAGTTCCCACCAAAAGTCACAGGATTAACTCCAGAAAAAAATCAAACATTTGGTACCACAAGTTAGAGGTGGTAAATTCTAGCTTTCAATAGCGAGGTAGGGTTACTATAGTTCACAATAACCTATCATATATTTTAGGCGTAACTAGAAGAGAGGAGCTCAAAGACTGTAAAATGAGATGAAAATAGTAATTACCCTAATTCAACCACTGTGCATTGTACACGTGTGGAAATATCACACAGCACATCATAAATATGTACAGTTATTGCGTGTTAATCAAACAATTTCTAAAGACGTTTAAGGAGATGGAAGTGCTCAGCACCCTGCACATATTGCATGTACATACTGGTCAGAGCTCTCCAAGGATCCAAACCAATAGAACATGCGTAAGTATCAAAAGGGACTGTTAGATTGGCTTACATGATCAGAGGTTGAGTAGTCCCGCCATGGATGTCTGTAACCCAGGGAGCTGGGGAAGCTGGCAGCTGCCCTGTCCAGGAATCTGGAAGCCTCAGAACAAGAGATATTAATGATGCTGCCCACCAGTCTGAAGCTGAAGGACTGGCAGACTCCTGCAGAGGGTTGTAGGTACAAGGTTGTGTTCAAAAGCTAAAGAATGTGGAGTCTGAAGCATCAAAAACTATTCCTGTTCAAGAAGGATCAAATGTATGTATTCATGAACTTCCTTCTTCTCCTACCTTTCATACTATCTGGCTCCCAGCCTGTTGGACCCTCCCAAACACACTCAGAAGCATGCTTTATCAATTTTTCTAGGCACCAGTCTATCTATTAAGTTGACAAGTAAAGCCATTCTTCACAATAATATATGTAGAATTATCATATTGTACCCCATAAATACATACAATTAAAATAATAATATTTAGCTGAACTTCAAAGTTCTTAGGAATCAGTGACCCAGTTTTTCCTTCCTTTTCTTCCTCTTGGAATTGCAATGTCTGGAGCTTTACCTCATTTCTGCTTCATCATTATATGGTGAAAGTGTTAGGGTTGTACAACTAATCATTTTAGTTTCACAGAATCATATATAGAAAGCCACATGTTGCTTTACTCCTAACGGACTTATTTGGATTTCATTTAGAGGATGAGATTTTTGGATTTTGCAAGGAACTTTTGGTGAAGTTTTGGGCTTGAAGCAGTATTGTAATAAGATGAGGATTTTGGGAAACTTGGAATGACTTGAATGTGTTCTACATGTGGAGCAAACATAAATCTCCAGGGGCCAGAGAACAGAATAGGATAGGCAGAATTCTAAGATCACCCCTAAAATTCCTGGATGCTGGTGCAGCACGTACAACATTGTCTCATTATTTAGGCAAATGCTAAGCTATGTGTCATGTGGCAGAATCGTCCAGAAGTCGCTATTATCCCAATTCAGTTGATTTTAAATGGGGAAATCACTGAAGAAAGCCTGAACTAATCATGAATCCTTTAAATTTGGGTCTAAAGGCCAGCAATGGAGCAGTCAGAAAGATTCACAGTGTGAAGAGTCAACAACATAAGGGACATTCTCACTGTTGACTTTGGAGATAGAAGAGCCATACAGATTAATGTTACTTGTTTTTGAACTTCATTAAAACAGATTCAAAAACAAAAAGCACAAACAAAAAGAAAATAGATTGTTATAGTGGACATCCTCTGGTGTGCCACTTTATTAGTCAAGTATATTTGTTGAGATTCATCCAGATTGTCAAGTTTATCGATGATTCTTTCTTTTTCAAAAAATTTTTATTAGTACTCTACATATTTGTAGTACATAATGTTCACATTCCTTGAGCAGAGTTGGTACACATACATAATACATCTTAATTCCTTTTTCATTCCTTTTCCCTTCTTTCCTTCCCCCTCCTTTCATTTCTTATCCCCTTTCCATTTAAGAAAGATCTATCTCCCTACTTCTTATTGTCTAACCTTTATTTTCCTCTTTTTTTTTTTTTTTTTTTTTTTGTGAGTACCGGGGATCGAACTCAGAGCCCTTGCGCCTGCCGACCAGGTGCTTAAGCCATTGAGCCAAACTCCTGACCCTATGTTTTTCGAGGCAGGGTCACACTATGTAGTTCAGGCTGGCCAGCCTCGAACTCACCAGCCTCGAACTCCCCACGCTCCACCTACCTCAGCCTCCCAAGTGCTGGGATTAAAGGCGTGCACCACCACACCAAGCTTTTATTTTCCTCTTTGTTTATATTTTGGGTTCCTCATACAAAAGAAAACATGTGATATTTAAGCTTGTGTGTCTCATTTATTTCACTTAATACTACAGTCTCTCAAAGGACATCTGTTTTCCTACAAATACTCAAGTTTATCTTTCTTTAGCAGAGTAGTACTCCATTGTATATAAATACATTTTCTTTATCCATCCTTCTGTTAATGAACATATAGGCTGCTTCTAAGATGTAGCTAATACGAATTGTGCTGCCATACACATGAATATGCATGTGTCACTGTAATATCATCATATTTTAACTCTTTTGGGAAGCTACCTAGAAAAGGAATGGTTGGGTCAAATGGAATTCCTAGTTATCTTTGAGGAATTTCCATACTAATGTCCGTAGTGGTTATACTAGTCGACATTTCCATCAACAATAGAGAAGGGTTCCTTTTTTCCCCACACTCTTGCCAGCATTTGTTATTATTAGATTTTTTGATGATTGCCATTTTTTTCTGAGTAAAATGAAATCTCATTGCTGTTTTAATTTTAATTTTGAGGATTATGTTTTGTATTAATATGCCACAATATGGTCATTCTTCCAACCATTCTGTTATTTTGGAAAAAGCAGTTATAAACATTTCCTTGCAAGTCTTTTTTGTAAACTTTTGGTAAAATGTAATTCATTGAAGCAGACATTACTTTCTCCATTAAATTAAACTAGTACCTGTATTCAAAATCACTTGACTATACATGAGTATGTTTCTGGGCTCCCTGATTACTTCTGATGAATCTGCTTGGCTTTTCTCCCAATACTGCACTGATTACTCTAGCTTAATCCTATTCAGTAAGTAATTACATTTTTCACAATGACATTTGTCTCTACATAGTGAACATAGGAGTTTCTCAACCAGAATATTATTATAAATTTGGAAAACATGGCAGTTTCTTTGAGAGGAGATGTGTTTGTTGCTCTGAAAGGAATTTTGTTCCAACAGTAGCCCCTAGTATTTAGTAAGGGTCTCTTCTACATAGACATGAGCTAATCTACTTGGCAGAATGCCTTAATTTTCTGGGACATTTTATTTTAAAGTGACTGGGATTATTATATCAGTCACACATCTTCTTATATGGTAATTTCTCAAACACCATTAATACAATAAAATTTTAATATTTAGGATTCTGGACTTCTGCATGGCCCTCCCTGAAGTTAAAGTGTATTTGTATCTCAGCTGAATTAATAATTGAAATTTCTGTGCTACTCCCAGTGCCAGGCTTCTTTTCCTTTCGCTACGGAGTGTCCCTGCTTCTGCACTTCTTCAATGGGGCAGTAATGATACAGCGTGTGTGCCTGAGTCTCACAATGGTGGTGATGGTGAATAATACACGGAGTCTGACCAATGTCTCTTCAGGGAAGAATCCGAACAACTCAATGGTATGTCAATTACCCACAGCCTACCATGCTAACTAATTTGTGTAGAGCTTAAATATTATTGGCAGAACAATAATAATTAGGAAGACATTACTGTTGGGCTGGTGGGTTATTCCTTCAACCCAGAAAGAATTACAAGGCAGAAAGTCAACAGAGGACTGAGCAAAAGCATGTATTGTAGAGCAAAAGCAAAAAACAGCCTCTATTGTAAAGAGAAAGCAAAAAACTACTGGTTATTGAACCAGAGAAGGGATCCAAATGGATTGCGAAAGGGACTCTTTCACCTAGCCGCTTTTATACACAAAAAATGACTACATCTCAGCCAAGTTGAGGTCAACCTATGGAGTTACAAGCAGGAGAGTTTGACCTAGAAGTTTTCCTAAAGGAACTCCAGATGTGTGTCATTAATTGTAACTTCTTCAAATTGGCAAAATAAACAGAACAAGGCATTCATTAAAGAGGTAAAGATATTTTATTCCTGGGCAAGGAAATCACACCAATCTAATGAGGATTTTGTTTACTGCCCCTAAAGCCCTTGCCTTGGCCATCGTGTCCTTCCCTGAGCCATCCTGACTCTGGCTTGGCTTTTCCCTGGCTGCCTGACCTGCCTGTGAAACTCTTTTTGCCGTATTCCTCCTCACATTCCCCTCCCTTCATGGCCCATCCTCATTCTGAGAAATCTTCTTACCTTTCCACAGGGCCCTGCTTGTCCTCATACACATCGTATTTTACAGAAACTGATGTTTAGATTACCGTTGGGTGCTTCTTACTAGGTTAGGAAAATGATACCCCAACCTCAGAAAATGGAATCTAATCCCAGCCACCCCTGTGAAGGGATTGTGGTTCATTCTCTTTATGTCTCTTTTTATCCCCTGGCTTCATTCCCTCCATGACCACTCATCCTCTGAAGAAGGTATATGGCTCTTTTGCTATCTCCCTCTTTCAAAGCAGAAGCTCAAGTCTTTATCTGCCTTGCCAGTAATGAGCTAAATAAGCATGTCCAGCGATTAAGCACACCTCTGTATTTCTGAAATCTGAAATACTTCTAGTGTCAAGCATTCTGGATAAGGGATCTTCTATTTGTAATTGAAGACCTCAATGATAAAATGTAAATATGTATATAAAATAACATAAGAGACTACGAGTGGTCCTGTGACAGAAAGTATCAGGGAGGGGAAGCTACTTTTCATGGCTGAGCAAAAAGCCCATACTCCCCAGATCCCTAGATATTACCACGGGTCTATAGTTTGTGTTTCCCTTTTCTTTCAGAACCCTGTCTATAACTGGAGCCCTGATATACAAGGGATCATCTTAAGTTCCATCTTCTATGGCACACTGGTTGTCCAAATTCCTGTTGGATACTTATCTGCAATATACTCTGTAAAGAACATGGTTGCCGGTGGATTATTCCTCAGCTCGGTGTGCACTGTGTGTATCCCACCAGCTGCTCAGGTTGGACCAACTTTGGTCATTGTGTGTCGAGTAGTCCAGGGGATAGCCCAGGTATTAAGATAACATAGAAATGGAACAATATTTAAATTCACGCTAAGCAACAGAGATAACATGTCTGAATCTTTCTTATTTTAGGGAACAATAGTAGCATCCCAAAATCACATATGGGTCCGGTGGGCTCCTCCTTTGGAACAAGGTCGACTCACAACTATAAGTATCTCAGGTAAGGACTTAGGACCTAGAGTGTTTGAGTTCTATTGTCATCTTATTGTACCCTGTTCTTCCCGATGGCCATAAGAAGCATGTGTTTTGAACTGTGGAGAGCTATGCAACCATCAATTCCAGCTTTCTTACTTTAAAAAGGAGGAAGACATTTAGAAAAAAAAAAAAAGGCATCTTTACTCCAAACAACAGATAAAAAGGATAGAAAAGCAAAACTTTATTACTTTCTTCTGACCAGCTATACAAATTTATTTCGTAGGACGTTGTTCATTACCACAATGAAATAGCCTCCCCTCTACTTTCAAATATCTGCATTAATTTCATAGTCGTGGGTTTTTGTCCTTTCTGCTTAGGGATTATGCTAGGACCCTTCATTGTCCTGCTTGTGACTGGATTCATCTGTGATCTTCTAGGCTGGCCTTCAGTCTTCTATATTTTTGGTGAGTCGCTTTCTACAAATTCCCATTTGTGATTCACGATTTAAGAAGAAAAAATTAGTAACAAAAATCTAACATAATGTAATAATGTATATGAAGTTAGTATTTGAAATCACAAATTCCACTGAGAGAACCAGGTGTGGTGGCACACGCCTGCAATCCCAGTACTCGGGAGGCTGAGGCAGGAGGATCATTGCGAGTTTGAGACCAGCCTGGGCTACAAAGTGAGTTCAAGGCCAGCCTGAACTGCATAGTGAGCCCCTGTCTCAAAAAATAGGGCCAGGGATTTAGCTCAGTGGCTTCAGTGCCTGTCTGGCAGGCGTGAGTTTGTGAGTTCAATTCCTGGTACCCCCCCCAAAAAAAATTCCACTGAGACAGAAAAATCAACATTAATGAAATTCTTATTACAAACCAGGTGTCATGCTCAGAACTATACATATATATTGTATATATATAACTTTTACAACTCTGTATTGTAGATGCTGCCATACCACATACATTACGTGAAACTCATAAGGAAAGGGCTAATCAGAATAATCAACTTTACAGATTTTTGAAAGACCATATTCTAGGTATTTATACTTACTCAGTCATTACCTTGGCCCTGCTCTATAATCAAACATATTAGTTTCTGGAGTTAAAAACAAACTTTGTACAAATTTGGACACATAAAAATCATAAAAAATTGAGGCTGCCAAATGAGTTATAAAATCACTTTTTGCTTTAACACCTTGACTTGAGATATGTTGAAGAAGCAGTGAATGGGTGAGATTATGTTCATTTGTTAGATGAGGACACTTACAGGAGCTATGTCTCTTGCCCAAAATCATACTTAGAATAAATTCAGAATTTATTTATAAAATGATTGTTTTAAAAATGGGTACAAGATAAGTGAATCACAGGAGTATTGCAGTAACTCGAGGCAAATGATACAGAAACTAGTCAGATCCCCAGGCCAAAGAGACAAAGGAAAGAGTAGTTACCACCGTCAGGAGGGAGTCTTATAGTGCAGATAGCCTCAAGGGAACCCATGATTTTTCATTAAAAAAAAATACATAGAAGGAGGTAATTTTAGGGATGAGATATTTAGGGTTTGAAAAGACAACATAATCCTACTAATTCTCCCCCTCTCATCTCTGCCCAGGTTTTCTGCTGGCTAAGTCAAACAGGAAGGCAGGGCATGGTGCCTGCTGATGTTTGCTAAAGGAGCCATCTGTGGCCAAATCAGGGTGTAAAGGGTTGGAGAGTGGACCTAGAAGAACACACAGAGAGCTTACACCTCAAACAGGGAGCAAAAGGCAGAGCCACAATGTACAAGCATGTCTCCTCCTTTGTTTCCATCATTCTCAAAACCACTTTGGTCATCAGTAGTAAGTGGTGGTCAGTATAGTGATGGGACATGTACACTATGTCCTGAAAGAGTTTGAAAGAACCGGGACCATCTCTCCAGGAGAAAAGAAAATTTGCTCTACAAGAGAAATTCAGAATTGTTCTGCATTATAAGACTATACTAAACATGCAGAAATTCCTAGGACAAAAAGCTTTAATCTTGTGTAAGAAAAGCTTTTCAATAGGTAATTGCTGATCAAATTGGGTGAATGACCCTCAGCATTCCCATTCTAGCCCTACTTCAGCATTGCGTACAGCAACATGTGTCACTGATAGTTATTGTGAGGAGTTTCATGAAACTTGAAGGAAGGGAATGCATTTTATGCTGTGACAAGAGTTGTACCATGAAGGGCCTCGTGTGCATCTTCTTTATCACTGACAACAGAGAAAAGAGTTTTGAAAGCAGTGAGCTAAGGTTTTAGGTATGTGCCCTATAATCCTTTTATTGGGATCACTTGATATCAAATGACCTGCTCAAGTGTCAGAGGCAAAACCAAAACCAGCATTGTTTATAAACTCTACTTGAATGTTCTTCTCAATAACGTTGAACAAATCTAAATAGACATGGTTTTAAAGAACAAGATAATGTCTGTTCTGTCATGAGGGAGTTTATAACTGCTGAAGTTAAATATGATAGGCCTGGGTATAAATTTTTGGTACTTACCCTTTTTATTGTTGCATACCTTCCATTATCTGTAGTTTGATGTTTATAATTAATTTTGAGAAATTTTCTATAATTATTGCTTCAAGTGGTACTTCTGTTCCTGTTGTTTTTCTTATATTATTTCCCTTTCATACATTGGTAAATTTGTAATTATTCCATAGCTCTTGGATATTCTGTTCTGTTTCACCCTTCTGTCGTAGCAGTTCCACTATGGAACTTTCTATTGCTCTTTCTTCCGGTTCACTGATTCTTTGTCAGTCATGTCCAGTCTTCATTTTCCTCACAATGCCATTAATTTCCCTCATTTCCTTCTGATCTTGATGAGTTGCCAGGTCGCTCTTTCTTGTCTCAGTCTCATTGACTATGCCCTCCCTGCTCTGGACTTCATGCTTCTAACCATTCCTTCTCTGTTTGTGTTGCTGCCTTTCCCTCTTTTGCTTACCACTTTAACTTCTATCTTACTTCAAGTTCTACCCCAGCCTCAGTCTACAGGATGTATAATACAATTTCTGTGGACGATCACTTACTGTTTACTAACCATGTATCTCTGGGCAAATAATCTGATCTTTCTAAGTTTTCTCATTTTGAAAAAGAGACAATGATAGCATCATATAAATTTTTTTGAGGATTAAATAAGACAATCTGTCTACTTGAAGATCACTTTGATGAAGGCAAAGATTTTTGTCCGTTTTATTTGCTTCTCAACTCTCAAAACCTAGAATAGTACGTGATACATATTATTATGTTTTAACAATATTTGTCAAATGAATGAATGCATTTTGAGAATACTAAATGCTAAGCACTATATACTCTACCTTAACAGAGGATTCCCCATGATCAAGTTATTAGTATTAAAAAATTCCAAAACAAAAACTCTGCATTTGTAGGATTTCAATTCTCCCTGAAGCCTCAGTGGCATCTTATGAGCACAGCTAAGGCTGAGCCCTCAAACTGGGTGATTGTCAAGCCCTGACCATGCTTAGAGCTCCCCTGCTCTGGCAATGCAACACATACCAAATCTGAAAAGATAAGAAACTGAGGACAGAGAGACCCAGCCCAGCAGACAAATGTAGAGACTACGTGATCAGGAGAGGCCAGATGGCTTACCACCATTTCTGTAAAATTTGTCCTGTAAGAAGACAGTTCTGAATACAAGCAGCCCTGTCCAAAAAATGAGCCTTGTTTCAAAGTTTCAACAAAAAAGGGACATCTAGGTTCTCAGAGTGATACATTGGAAAGTGTAGTAGGTTAAAAGGCCTACTACAGACAGAATCTTGCAATTCTAACTTGTCCTTCTTTGATAGGTGGTTATGGCTGTGTCCTGTGTCTTTTGTGGCTCATTCTGTTTTATGATGACCCAAAGGACCACCCATGTATAAGCATCCGTGAGAAAGAATACATCACATCTTCCCTCGTCAAACAGGTAGACCACAAGTACTCTGTATTGGCATCTCCCAGATTCTACTCTGAACAAAAGAGGTTCCATCTTTCCTCATCTGAGAGTGATTAATGAATTATTTTTCAGGCCAGCTCAAGTAGTGTGACTACGCTGCCCATCAAGGCTATGCTGCAGTCTCTCCCACTCTGGGCCATTGCCCTCTGTAATTTTGCTATGCTCTGGACAAATAATTTTGCAGTTACATACACCCCAACATTTATCAACAGTGTACTTGATGTTGACATAAGAGAGGTTAGTATATCATAAGTTCTTATTATAACTTGTGAAGGATTCTCTGTTTCTCCACCTCCAAGGACCCTGGTCTCAGCTCTTCCTCCCCCGCCCCACACTGTGGTATCTATAGTGTTTATCTATAGATGCATGGCTTCTGATTTTTGTGAAAAATATCCAGAACAAAAAAGTATTGGTACAGACATAGTGTCTGGCATCCCGCCAACAATACGCTTGCAACCGATGTTCGCACACCTCCTTTACCTCCCATCACTATGTGGTTGCCATGTATATAACTAAAGATTCTCTTTGGTGACTGGGGTCCTTCCCTGAAAGTCACATGGCCAAGCCCTCACATCTTACTAAGCTCTCATCCATCTCTCTCCTGAGGTATGACAATGGATTTGAATAATGGATTTGGATACAGGCTATGACCCATGATGGGTCTTCTGTGACACCTTCATTGCTTAACT
Organism: Dasyprocta punctata; assembly: GCA_004363535.1. Classification (NCBI taxonomy): domain Eukaryota; kingdom Metazoa; phylum Chordata; class Mammalia; order Rodentia; family Dasyproctidae; genus Dasyprocta; species Dasyprocta punctata. The sequence continues at coordinate 104,614 of RJWM01002753.1, forward strand.
GAGTTGAGAATCACTGATGCATGGAACCACATGTTATTTGATAAAATAATCAGAAAAGATTCTCTTAGAAATGCAATCTAGGCTTGCCACTTAGGGGCTTTGCATAATAAATCAGTAGCCCAGGCTAATGCCAGCGTAACAGTAAGGTTAAATAAACCCATTTGAACTCAGTTCTATCTTCCATGAAACCATGGAGTTGTTGCAAGGATTGACAGTGGCCAGTACAGAGTGAGCACCATACCCGTATTACAATTGCCATCATTATCATATTCATAATTCCCACTGAAGCTGCCACTTCTCATTCCAACCAATCTTTCTCTATGTTATCTGGTGATTTCAGGGCTATGATCCTAAAAGTAAATACCAGACAAACAAAGACGAATATTACTATCTTCCTCATTATGTTGGGTCATGTGGCCCCAGAAGTAATCCTGGTGTTGTATGCTGATGGTTTTCTGCATGAAAGTACATATTTTAGATACTGAATTCCAAGGCAGTGACTACTCTGTGTATCAGAGCTTCCACATTCACCATACGCACACTCAGAATAACGTCTCCTCTACAGAATGGGTTTCTGTCCTGCCTGCCCTTTCTATTTTCCTTCATCGTTAGTATCCTAGGAGGTCAGATGGCAGACTTCTTGCTATCCAGGAATATTCTCAGCACCATTACCGTCCGGAAACTCTTCACTGTACTAGGTAAGGAGCTGCCAGGAATTCCAAAGCATCCCACGGTGGGCACTTCCCCATTTCCAGCCTGCGCCTGCCTAATCATGTGTCTGCATCCCTCCCCAGGATTGTTCTGTCCTGTCATCTTCAATATATGCATACTCTACCTGAGTTTCAACTTTTATAGTACCGTCATCTTCCTGATACTTGCTCAGGCAACATCCTCCTTTGCTTTTACTGGAGTAACTATAAATACCTTGGATATCGCTCCCAGGTAGAGTTTTCTTAAAATTCATGTATTTTTAATTAACAAATAAAAGTTACATTTATTTATGGTGTACAACATGATGTTTAGAAATATGGATACATTGTGGGAAAGTTAAATGTACGTGTGTATACTTATCACGTTTGTGGTGAAAACCCTTAAAATCTGCTCTCAACATAATTGTCAAGAATACAAAGCCTGGCTACTGACGATAGTCACCATGATACACAACAAATCTCTTGAAGTTATTCTTCCTCTCTAGCTGAAAGTTTGTATCCTTTGATTCCAGATTCTAGTATTCAACATTCTTCTATTTGTGTGTTTAACTTTTTTAGATACAATATGACTGTGAGATTACATAGTCTTCGTCTTTTTGTGTCTGGCTTATTTTACTTAGCATAATGTCCTCCAGGTTTTTCTGTGTTGTCAGAAATGACAGGATTTCATTATTTTTAAAGTTTTAGTATTGTTTCTTTGTGCAGATATGTCATACTTCCTTTGTCCATTCACCCATTGATTAAATTTTTTTCTGTATCTTGTCAATTATGAATAATGCCACAATAAACGTAGGAGTGAGGATATCTCTTCAAAATACTGGTTTTATTTCCTTTAGATATACACCCAACAGTGAAAGTATTCAAACATATGGTGGTTCTTTTTAATGCTTTGAGGAACTTCCACACTCTTTCTATAGCAGCCATTCTAGTTTACATTCCTACCAACAGCGTGTAACTCTTCCCTTTCCTTCACGTCTTCACTACGCTTCTCTGTCATCTTCATGATATTCTTTCTACCAGGTGTGAGGTGATCTCTCATTGTAGTTTTAATTTGCATTTCCATGATAATTAGTAAAGATGAGCATTTTTCACATTCCTGTTGTCCATTAGTATGTCCTCTTTTGAAAAATGTCTTTTTGGGTCCTTCAGCCATTTTTAATTTTTTTCTTGTTTTGATATTAATTTATTTGAGTTTCATATATATTTGGTTGTTAATCTCTTTTCAAATGTAAGGTTTGCAAATATTTTCTCCCATGACATAGATCCTGTCTTCTTTCTGTTGATTGTTTCCTTGATTGTACTTTGAAACCTTTTACTTTTATGTAATGCTGCTTTTCTACTTTTGTTTTTGCAGTATATATATATATATATATATATATGCCCCTCCCTAGTTATTTTCTTGAGAATTTTGTCAGAAGTTGACTCTGTATAAATATTTAGATTTATTTCTGGTCTCTCTATTTTGCTCCATTGATCAAAGTGTTCTTATGCCAGTATCTTATGTGTATGATTACTATAGCTTTTATGGTAGGCTGAAGACAAGTAATGTGGTCCTTCCAGTTTTGTTCTTTTGTTCTAGGCTGCTTCGACCATTGGAGGTCTGTTCTGACTCTACATGAATTTTGGGAGTGTTTTTTCTGTTTCTGTGAAAAATGACATTATAATTTTGATAAGGTTTTCCTTGAGTCTTTTTGGGTATGTGAGATACAGTTACAGAATCTGCACCAAGAACAAATATAATACTGACTTCAAAGACTATAAGAAAAAAAAAAACTAACTTCAGAGCTCACAGTGTATCTAGATACAATTTTACTATTACATATTACACACCCTTAACAAAAAACTAGTAGTTTAACCATTATGGTTTAACATTAGCCAGCACAAACACTCAACTATTCATGACCTTGATACTATATGCATCCTGTATATGTAAGAACATTTAAGAAAAGAGCTTTCTTGTATCTCTCAGATCAGCCATGCCCTCCAAAATGCCACAGTATAAAGAAAAGAGGAAGCTGGACGTGGTCATCTCAGCAGTCTGAGAGGCTGAGGCAGAAGGATCATGAGTCTGAGTCGAGTGTGAACAACTTAGCAATTTAGTAAGACTTCATCTAAAGCAAAAAAGAAAAATTTGAGGAGGTAGCTCAGCATGAAGGTCCTGGGTTCAGTCCCCAATATCACTAGATAGATGATAGATAATAGATAGATAGATGGATGGATAGATAGATAGATGATAGTAGATAGGCAGATAGACAAACAGACATATCCTTTTTGTAGAGCTAAAAAGCATTGACAATGAGGTCTTCTTTAGGGTTCCAGTTTAAAATTGCTGTCTATTTTCTGTCTGCTGTCATTTGAACACTTTTTTTCATGTCTTTGGTATAGTTAGATTATTCAGATTTTCTACTTCTCAAATAATCTATTTTTCTGTACTCAGACAAGTCGTCTTAAATTTCAACTATATTAGCATATCTTTATGTCTATTCTTGTTATTCTTATTATCATCATTATTACTGTTTTACAGGAATACCAAGGCAAGTTTTAATTTAACAGCACAGTGGGTCAGTACACAGGAGGGGGCCCTCCTAGAGCAAAATCCAAGAGATGGCTGAGAAATGATGCTTATATAGTGGCTGCAACTGCTTTCATGACCTGTGGCAGTGGGAAAAAAAAAAAATCCCCTCTAAATTTGTTTTTACACTCTCTTTTATTTAAAATCTTTTTGTGGTTTCTTTTTCTTGATAACATTTCATTAAATATATCTATCCTTCTTTATTTCTCAAAAATCTTGTTCTTAATTTTACGATGTCTACTTCCCTTGGATTTCATTACTCTCTGTTTTAAACCATTTTTATCATGTTTAAATAGTTTGTTCCTGTCTTTGTTCCGGAATTAGAGGCCAAGTTCATTTACTGTGACTTTTTCTTAAATCATAGAAGCAATTACAAACAGGGGTTTTTCCCTAAACATCTTAACAATGTATTGGTTAGTGGACAAAACTAAGCTGCTGTAACAAGGAGACTACAAAACAAAAGTGTGAGGTACAATTGAAGTTTGTTTTTCTCCTAGGCAACAAGCTGAGGTAGAGGAAAGATTTTGCTCTTCTCAGCATGAGGTTCATGTCTCAACTAGACACTGACTCTGCTCCCCCAAAAGTTCTCCTTTGTTCATGTCTGATGGAAATGGTCCCCTTTTATCTTGGCCTTCCTGCTTCCTTATCTCTCTTCCTGCTGAAGTTGGCTTGAGCATTAAGGATTAGCAATCAGCTTGTTTATAAATACACTTCTCATTCACCAGTCTAGGTATTGGGTGCAATACCTGGAGTCGCAGCTCTGGAATTACGAGTCTAGATCCAGGGAATTCTAATCAATTTTTTTTTTTCGGCACTGGGGATTGAACTCACAACCTCTCGCCTGTCAGACAGACGCTTAAGTCACTGAGCCAAACTCCCAGCCCTGGTTTTTTGAGGCAGGGTTGCACTGCGTAGCTCAGGCCGGGCTTGTGCTCGCGTTGTAGCCCAAGCCGGCCTCGAACTCACAACCCTCCTCCTACCTCAGCCTCCGGAGTGCTGGGATTAAAGGCGTGCGCCACCACACCCGGCTTCTAATCAATTTTTTGTTCATCTAAAACCAGTTCCCATTATCAATACATATTACTTGCCAAATTTCTCAACTGTATTTCTTTCTTAATTCTGCTGGTTTTTACCTTGAATATGGCCTCGTTTTCTTAATATTTTTATATTCTTTACTCTTAGTGTCAACATTTCTGACTCCATAGTGCAACTAGAAAGTTGCTTATATTAATATACGCTTTCTGTCATTTTGATGGAATTTGAGAAGCAAAAATGATAAATTTAGGAAATCAGCAGTTATCTCTTTTAGACCTCACTTGATTAACTTGGCCTTTCCTTCAGCATTTGTCCTACCATACATCTGCATATTCCTCTTCTTTTACAGATATCATGGATTTCTTAAAGGAGTTACAACTTTAATTGGAATGATAGGAAGCCTACTTTCTTCAACTGTGAATGGATTAATCCTTAGTAAGGTAATGAACAGGCAGACATGTGTATTTTTCCATTATTAATTGTACAGAGTAAAAAGTGATATATATGTGAAAACTTGCAGAGATGCCAGCAGGAAGTACATATGAGTTTTTATGTCATATAGAAATAAATTTGGTCAAATCACTCATCCCTCCACTCTACAGGTAACACGTTTTCATTCTGATTTCATGTCAGTTGTGCTGAAAACTTAGGTCATTAGTCAACGAAACAGAAGTGACTTTTCTCTTACAAGTCTCTCTGGAGTAAGCAGATGGGAAATGAAGAATTTGAACAAAGCATCTCACAACCTTAGAGGACCGACAAGACAACACTTAGAGTTGAGAGCCTAGTTTAGGACAAGATGGAACTATATGCGGGAAATTGGGTTGACTTGAAAATGAGCTGTATCTTGGCAGGATTCAAGAGTAGTCACAAAATTCCTGCAGCAAATATTACGTACTTTTGTGCAACATGAGACGTTTTCCTTTTGAGTTTGGGAATAAGAAAAAGATGCAGATAGCACTGTTGATATTAAACTTAGCACTATGTCTTACCTAGTGAAATAAAGCACAAATATATGAAAATATGAATGTAAAAAGAAGAAATATAATCAACACTTTCAATAGGAAGTATTCAAATGTAGTCAAAAGACTGCATATATTAAAAGACTAAAAATTGTAAAATATCTTCTAATCACCCTGAATGATCTGAAAATTCAGTGCAATCCCAATGAAAATCCTAAGTTATTTTTATGGAAATAGAAGAGATCTTTATATAACCAGCACGTGTTCACTGAAGGCCAAAAATAACCAAAAGGCTGTTGGAGAAAAAAAGCTGGAATGTTTGCTCTAAGTGGTATGAGAACACTGCCCTGAAAAATATGAATGAATATGAAAGTAATAAATCTTAACAAAGTAATAATGAAGGTACCTGGGAATAAGTTAAATTTGCCAATGAGTATATAAAAAGCATACATTCTAGTAGGAGACAATTTGAGCGACTCCCCTTGAATGCAGAACAATTGCTGCAGTGCTAATTATACCGAGGCTTATTTCTGTATGCTGATATGTACAGAGCTGACTATGATATTTCCTTCTCTCTTCAACTGGCTCTAAGCATTGCAAATAAGGCTAGCTGAGAGGTACTGGTATGTAATCTCTACAACCATCAGACGGTCCTGCTTCCTCACCTAGTACTGTCTGTAAAAGATGAGTGCAGTAGTATGGCAGAGCCACTCAGCTCCAGGAATGTCAACTGGGTATGAACCTTGAAATAAAGAGGCTGTGAGTCCCCAGGGCACAAAAGTTTACATATCAGAAACTGAAGCAACAGCTTCCAAAAACAATTCAATTACTACCTTAATTGAATTACGCAGATTGATCCTTCTGCATGTCATTGTCCCTGCAATGTGCAAAGATGCTTTTCTCCCTACCTGACTAGCCAGCTCAAGTCACTCATGTAGGTTCCACCATCCTCACTGTCATTCATTCTCAAACCCCCTTCTTCACAAGATAATAAATTCTGGGAGAGGCCTTGGATCAGGGTGGCCTTAGAGATGATAGATTGGAATTAACTTGCCGGGATTCCAATAACATCTCAATGGGATTACAAATACAACTTTTTGGATTGTGAGGAAGACTGGGAAAAGGATTACAATACTTGGATTACAATACTCAATATTTGGAATTACAATAATCAGTAATTCACAACTCTTTTGCATTTTAATCTTTCAGGATCCAGAAACTTCATGGTATAAAATCTACTTATTGATGTCAGCCATTAATGTGATAGGCCTAACTTTCTACCTTGTATTTGCTAAAGCAGAAATTCAGGATTGGGCTAAAGAAAGCCAAGTCACTCGACTCTGAAGGTGAGAAGTGATCAAGTTAAAGACTGTTTTTGAAAATGTGGATGCAGGACAGAGAGAGGTTAAGGATGAAACGCAACATGGAGAACAGGTACAGGTTTAGGGGAGAAAGGAGAACCCACCACACTAAATCTCAAACTATTAGACATCATTATGGAAAGGGAGGCAACTTAGGAGATATACTGCTGAGAGGTGATGTCAGAGCTGGAGATAAGAATTTGGGAACCTGGGCTTCTCTAAACTTAACAGGTGAAGAGACAAAGAGAAGTTTGCAAGGGAGAATGGGAAAAGCCTTCATTTAAGTGGAATAACAGATAATGTGTCCAGAGAAGAAGTGAAAAGTGCAGGAGTGACTACTTTTAGCAGGTTCTATAAAGGGGTGAAATTATACAAGTGGTAAATTTTACTAGTGGGTAAAGCAAGAGATACTTTTAAGTAACGCTGAAAATGGTTTTCAAATGAATGATGGAGACAGTGTCCGTGAGAGTGTGTCCAAAGAGAATCTGATACTACATGTTTCATCCATAAACTCTATCCATGGTCAGTAAATAAAAGGGGAAATGTCTGTTTATCAGATGATTTCAGCTAATGCAAGAATAAGCACTGATGGATGTGGAATCGCCCACAGAATTAAAGTATTATTCTAGGTGTTGAACGGCAATCACTATTAACATCACACAAAGAAAGACATAAAAATACTGTGTACTTCCTTATGAGCCTTCTACACTAATGGTTTGCTAAGAAAATAAACTGAATCTGATCAAACCATTAGAAACAGGTGTGTTAAATAAGTACTGAGAACAGAGAGTACATTAAATTACGTTCCAAGGACTTTGTCAAAGACCTAAAGTGTAGGAGATTTTATAGGTCAAGGACTTGGACCTTTAACAAACAAATTATAAAGAATATAAGATGACTCTCCTCAAGATTAAAAAGGACTTTAAAAGTATCAAATTTTTTTCATTGGAGCATATTAATTTTAGAAAATATTGTATTTCAATGTGATATTTTCATACATGCATTTAACATATTTTGATCAAAATGATGCCCCCATTACATTTCCTTAACCCCCAATTCCCTTATTCCCTTCCTGTTGTCTATTAAGTTTGTGTTCTGCTTTCATATAATTTTTTTTCTCTATTTAGATTCCACATATTAGTGAAAACGTGAGATCTTGTCTTTCTAACTATGGCTTATTCCACTTAACATGACTTTGTCCATTCTCACCCATTTTCCTCCAAATGACATAATTTCATCTTCCTCATGGCTGAATAGCTCTCCACTATGTATATAGACCATGTTGTCTTTGTCCACTCACACTGATGGATGCAAAGGCTGGTGCTGTATCTTGGCTATGTGAGTTGTGCTGCAATAAACAGTATCACTACACTCTGACGGGATATACATGTGGGTGATAAATCAGTACAGAAATACAGAAGATATTATTATAAACATCGATATAGTCTTTACTTTTGGGGGAAGGACAGAACCACATGAGAACACCTGAGATCCTGGCAATATTCTATTTCTCATGTCCCAGTATAGTGATTAAGAATGTTTACCTAATAATAAGTCACTGAACCAAATATTTGCTTTGTGCAATTTTATGTTACCTGTTTTATTTATTTAAAAAAAAAGAGTAAAACAAAAAGAAAATATGAATGGAGGAGATAGACAGCCAGGATCAACTTTCCTGTAAAGGAGAACAGAGAAATGGTGTAGGACCTGTACAAGGACGTGGAACCAGAGAGGGTTTTGTTGTTGTCTGGGAAGACTGGTGCTGTAGCACAAAGAGTGCTGGGGAGGGGAGCAGACATCAGGGCAGAGCAGAGCGCTGGAGTCCACAGGGGATAGGGATGGAAAAGGGAACCCACAGCAGGACCCCAGAGCCACCCCAACAGCAGAGGTAGTAGGGTATATATAGTTGGTCAATATGTGATTGGCATTTTCTTGTATTTTGATTTTGCAAATTTAGCAGCTGCTTCCATCTTAAGGTTTCTTTTTTCTTTCTTTCTTTCTTTCTTTCTTTCTTTCTTTCTTTCTGTCTTTCTGTCTTTCTGTCTTTCTGTCTTTCTTTCTGTCTTTCTGTCTTTCTGTCTTTCTGCAATAACCAGTAAGACTTTCACTGAAGACAGAGGCGTTGAAAGAAAAGGAAGTGAGGGATACACTTTGGAAACATGGGTAAAATTACCATTAGGAATGGATAATACAGTTGTTTACCTAGAAAATCCAAGTGCATAGCCTGGAAAGCTATAAACAAGAAATGAATATAGTACATTTCCTGGTTAAATGATTCATATAGAATTAGATTCTTCATCTTAAAAATACATTTGTTGAAAGAGATGATCCACGAGAAGCTTGCAGGGAAATTTGACTGTATCATCCAAAACAAACATTACTCAGTATTATCACTATTTAGAATTTCCATAATGGTGCAGCTACAAAACTTCACCAAGATGCATACATAATCAGCATCGTTCCATAAAGACAGCAGAGATTTGGGTGTAGAATTAAACACGTTAAAAAAAAAAAGAATTAAACACATTATTGGCATAGTATTACTTAACAAATTTTGTTTAAGTGAGTGGAATATAATCAGCAGTTAAAAATCTGAGAATTTATCTGAGTCTCTGAGTGCATAAATTACTGATTGTTCTTCTAAAGAGCTCAGAGCAACTCCAAGAAATATCTCACTGACCAAGGAGTACCCTCAATTTTCAGGGCAATCTCATTATTATGCTCAGAGTCTTCTATCTTGTTTGCTTTTGCGTGCACTTTGACACTGAAGGTTTGCTGATGTTTTCCATTATTGTTACTTCTTTTCATCTCTTGTTATGGCTTAGCAGTTATTTTTTTTTAATATTCTAATCTATACTTGTAAGAAAAGATTGAGCCATGTATAACTTAATTGAAAAGGTATTTTTATTTTGCAAACTTATCAGCTGTTTCCTCTAAAGGTTTTTACTCTCAATTCATTTTCCAATACTGATATGACAATCTTAGGGGGTGTGTGCGTGTTCCAGATTTTCTGGACTATTTTGCATAACTTTAAAATTCTACTACCTGAATCATGTCTTTTAATACATGTTTTCTCCAAGGGCATATGATTTCACCCACTTTGAGAGATGTTTCCCCTACATTAATGTGCATAATCTAACTTTATTTGTCATTACATATATGCTCCATTTTCTTTAGTTTTATTTTATATTCCTTTAGAGTAGAATCTTTTTTATTAAGCTGGGAATTGAACCCAGAATCTTGACACTGAGCTACATCTCTAGGATGCTTTTCTTTCTCTTTCTCTTTCTTTCTTTCTTTCTTTCTTTCTTTCTTTCTTTCTTTCTTTCTTTCTTTCTTTCTTTCTTTCTTTTCTCTCTGACATATGTTTACTGATTTGCCAAGCTGGGCTCAAATTTATGACCCTCCTGCCTCAGCCTCTCAGAGTATTGGGATTACAGGCATGTACCACTATACTTACTATTCCTTCTTAATTTGAGGCCCTTCCTCAGCAAATACCCCCTTTTTTGCCTCTAGAAATTTGGAAAGTTTATTGATTATCTTAAAGTTTAACAGTATACATACTCTAAACCTCCAAAATGTGTTCATATTTTCTATTTATATGATCTATTACTATTCTGCTTTCTTTTCCTTTTAAGATAACAGACACATTCAGTTTTTCTAATTACTTTTCTTGAGCTGTGGCCAGTTCTACGTGTGCTTCTGCGTTTGCCTAGTTGCCGTTTGCATCTTTCCATCAAGCTGGGGCTGCAGGGCCTGAAGTGGGAGCTTTAACTTGACCTTTCAGTAAAAATGATGTAGCAGAGGAGCTCTGGGAAGTGGTGCTATAGTGAAGTTGTGTGGAGATGTTTTTCTTGGCTTTAGTTTGTTGTTGTTGTTGTTGTTGTTGTTGTGCTGATTGTTGTGTCTTCAGCAACCTGCTTCTCCAGGGCTGCTGGATTTTTCCCATCACATTCAATCCCACTCTTTACAGGGTTGGTCACCTTATAATTCTATATCATGAGAAGTTGCAAGAAAATAAGATAGAGTGGAGTCATGGCTCTGTGTTTCTTTTCTCTCATTGCTGAGACAAAATATCTGATGCCCAAAATTAGAGAAGAAAAGGTTTATTTAGCTCACAGTTTGTTGAGGTTTCAGTCCATAATCAGCTGGTTCCAATGCAGAGTGGAACATGGCAGAGGACAACAGTTCATGGTGGTGGAAAACTGCACAAGCAACAAGAGCAAAAGGGGAGGAGCATGAAGAGAAGACTCTTTCTGTCCCTGATATTGTACATAGTGTGGGGAACCACAGAGATGATTCTCCTTGACTCTCCTTGAAAAGAGGAGCAACTATCTCCATTTTTTATAAACTTGGCCGTATCTCCATGTATTGATATGTACAGAGCTGGGTAGGTTATTTCTTCGTACCTTCAATTGGCTTTAAGCAATGTAAATTATGCTGGCTGAGGAGCTGATGTGTAATCTCTAAGACAAAGTGACAGGTCAGTACTACCTGACCCATTGACTCTCATATACGTGGTTGAGCCAGGCAGGATGGAGAGTGATGCTTCACGCTGTTGGCTGGGACTGAGCCTCAAGAAAGAGGCTATGACTTCTCAGGGCAAACAGGATTGTGCATCAGAACTGAAGCGCTGACCCCAAGTTATTAGATGCTACTTCAGTTGTGTTATGCAGATTGCTCTCTCTGCATGTATTGCCCTCTGCTTATTGCAGAGGTGATCTCAGATCTCCTACCTAGCCCAGCTCACAATATCTCCTACCTAGCCCAGCTCACAATAGTCACGGCAGTCACATATTTCCCGCCACTCTCACTGTCACTCATCCCCAAGCCACTCCCCTCATGGAGAATTAACAAAACCCGGGTTGGTCTCCCTACAACTGTATATATGTCTCAGTGTCTTTCTTCTCACCATGGGTTTCACTGGAAGTGGTAGATTGGAATTAACTGATTAGAATTCCAATAACTTCTCCTTGGGATTATAATTATAAACCCTCTTGGACAGCAATAAGGGTTCTCAATATGTAGGCCACACCCACTTGGGCATGGCACTCACACCCATAATCCCAGCATTGGACCATAAGTCATTCCCAAACTCTAGAAGCCTGCTTCCATGACCGCATGAGGCTTTGGGAGGATACCCAGACTCAAACTATAACATCCTCTAAGAGGACATTGCCATTAGACCCAGGGACCCAGAGTCATAGATCTTTGGGCTCCCAGATGCCCTGGTAGAGTGGCACTGCCACTGCTGTGTTTCTACTTCTCTTCTCATACCAACATCATGAGTGTGGTAAGGAACTGTGTGTTGACTTTCAATGTTACTTTTTCAATTGATCCACAGTGTTTTTAATTTTATAAATGATTCTTGGGTTACTAAATCTGAAGTTTCTTTTCCTACTCAACACTATTGGCAAATAACTGAATAGTCCAAGGAGGAGGGAGGAAATTACACTCAATGGCCCATGAATGGAAAAGAAGAGCTTGCACTCTAAGGGTACCTTCTCTTCAGTAGATCTGGGGTATGTAGTTTTATTAAGAATGGTTATGAGGGATGTGGTATGTGCTGTCATCAGACCTGCTCACAGAATAGGAAAAGTTCCAGAAACAGGGATGTTATCTTTTTTCTTCCCTAATTCGGGTATAGTCAGACCTGTCTCGACACAGTGGGTGTGCTTTTCCTCTTTGTAATTGAAACTGTCTCAAGCCCAAGGTGGTCTGGTGTTTCAGCACAGCATCCCAACCACATAACGTTGGTCTGGAGTTTCCTTGGCAAGTATGTGATGATTCATTGGTCGACAGCTTGGAGCATGTGATTATCAGCATTTAGGCTTTGACATTTGCAGACAAATAGCATAACTGATAGGGTATCACATTACCAGTAATTTTAGGTTCAGTGTTGGTTTTGAAGTGAATAGTTCCCTACAATTTCTAATTTTCTAATTTTTTTTTAGTGTATTTCAGTGGATTCCAAGGAAAATAGCTGTTGAAAGGGACATGCACTCTCTCTGTGGAATTTTACTTTTAGCATAGTTTCTCAACTTATTATCATGTAATGGATTCAAAATAATGCAGAGGATCTTAAGAGATTAATCTTATGCTGAAATGCTTACCGAGATGTCACCATCAGTGGAGTGGGAGAGGGGGTTCTTATGCTCAATTGAGATAGAAATTATCAATTGGTAAAGTGCAGCTCCCTTGATGTTAGAATCTATGAACTTTGGATGCCAGTGGCTCTTGGCCTTTAGTGTTACAGCTCTGAGGTTTGAGTGCTAGTATCACTTAGTTCTTAGAGCAGTATCTTTCAGTGTTACAGCTTTTGTCAGCTGTAGCTGCTTCTGTCGTATCCTAAGCAGCCAGAGCTGATGGCCCCCTTGCAGATCTCTGGAGCTCATCCAGAAGTTTATGTTGCCTTTCTGGGGGTCTTGTGCAGGTTTCCACAGGTTTGTGAAGGTCTGCATGGGTGACTGCTGCTCTGGTGCTTTGCTGCTCTGGAGTTTCCCGTGAGGACTAACCCGAAGAGCATGAGAGACTGCTTCTTCTATGGAGAAGGAGGGACCATGTTTGCACAGTCTCCTACATTTTGTGGACCTATCTGAAGATGATTAAAGCAGTGGTAGATGGGGCAGGGTCACCTGAGTTACAGAGCAATCACCTGCAGTGGCAGCTGAGCAGAGTCATCTAAGATAAGTTCCTATCTGAAGTATGCTGTGGCCAAGGCAGATATCTTCCTGACAGTGGAGCTTCTAGGACACCACAGCCATCATGGTGACAGTACAGTGAACTACAGAGAAACTGCTGCTAGAGAGCTGCTGTAACGTCCTTCCAAAACGGCCAGAGTTGAAGTCATGACTACTGCAGTTTCCAAGGGGTCTCCCAGAGGAGGAGTAATGTTGATCATGGCGCCTTCAGGTTTAGAGACTTGAGGGATGACAGTAGTGGCCAGGCCTATCCTGTCCCATTCCTCGAGGCTGCAGCACCTGACCCAACAGCAGGAGGGTGTCATTGTTAGCTCTGGCTCCCATCAGGACTGCTAAGGGACATGGCCCATAGGATGGCTGAGACTGCCACAGAGATCAGGGGCAGACCCTGGGGCCAGGTGTCCCAGGTCACCCTCAGGAATTGATGGGGAGGGATCAACAGCTGTCTGTGGGAGCACAGTGCCTCTGCTCCAGAAGAAAAGAGAAGGTCAGCCTCTTTCCTTGTTTCAAAAATATTTTTAAAAATACATTTATGTTACCATATGCTTCTTCTTTGAAGTACCACTGCAAAATAGTGTTGTAGAAAACAACATATTTTGAGATATTGATAACAGTTGTGATGTTATAAGAAAAATTGGTGATTTATTTCTATTGATATAAAAGTCATCAGCATTCACTTCTTGCCTACTTTCATGATGGAAGGAATTGTTACATTTTAGTCAGAACTTAGGGAAATGAAGATATAGTTTTTCTTTTTTTCTATCTAAATTCATACAGCTCAAATTAAAACTCCTCCTTTCCAATGTCAATCAGGTAGGAAGCAAATATTTTAAGCATTTTTTTAGGTGTTAAGACAGAGCAGTGACCAATATCATCAGGTTTTCTGTCTAAAAGAGCTTTACAGTTTGGTAGGGGGAGGTGAATATTTTAAAAGTTGAGATAATTCTAAGCACTGGTATATATAAAGAACAGAAATGACATGATAGAGCGTGTTCAGATGCTTTGTTGGAAGTCAGAAGAGGGCATTTGTGTTGATACTTCAGTGATGAGGACTATATGAAAATCCAGGGGAGTATTTGAAGCTTCAAAATAATCAAGAAAAGGAATTGGAGGCTGGAGCAAGTTTGGTTACACCTAGAAGGGCAAATAGAGGAAGCATAGCTGATAAAAGAAGGAAGAAGAAATAAATGAAAAGAAAGAAAAAGAAAGAAAGAAAGAAAGAAAGAAAGAAAGAAAGAAAGAAAGAAAGAAAAGATTTAGAAGTGGTTATGTTCCTGATCATGTAGGGCTGAAAGTGTAAGGTAAGAGTTTGGTTTAATTCAATAGTTTATGATCAAAGCTATTGGATTTTTTGAAGAAGGGAGTGATTTACTTTGTTAATGCTTCATAAAGCTACTCTGGCCACATTTAACCCTAGCTCCTTTTCAGATACATGATTTGTAAATAGTTTCTTCTGTTCTGTGGCTGCCTTTTTATTTTCTTTAATAAACACAAGTTTTTAATTTTTATGAAATCCAATTTATTTATGTTTTATTTCATTTCATGTGCCTTTGATGTACCTAAGAAACCATGATCAGAGAGAGGAAAAAGTTATCATAGTGTGCCTTTTAGTATAATTGTCTTACTGTTTAATCATAATTATCCTATGTGTTTTATATGGTTTTTTTTTGTCTGTTAGTCTGTCTGTTAATCTTTGTTTATGATAGTTAACTTGATAAGAGCTTATAAAATAAATAAGTGAATCTGAAAAAAAAAAAAGATTTGCCAAACCCAAAGTCATGAAGATTTACTCCTAAACTTCTAAGTTTTAGCTCTTATATGTCAGTATGTCATTTTGAATTTTGATAAGTAGTGTAAGGTAATGGCACTTTGTTAATTACAGCCTCAGCAGACTAAGATATATTCTTTAATTTTTTCAACAGTATTATATCTTTTTAGAGTATATGTTTTTGATTTCTTCTTCCAATTTTTTGTATTTAGTTTTTATGCTACTAGAATTTTTCTTATTCCAATACTTAGATTACTCACTGCAAGTATTTATGAATACAATTGATTTTTTATACTGATCTTGTGCTCTGCAGCATTGGTAAACTTGCTTATAAGTTCTAATAATTTTTTAAAATATTCCTTAGGATGTATATGCAACAGATTTTGTCCTCTATTAACCCAGATAATTTTACTTATGTTTCCAATCTGGATGTCATTTTTTTCTTATTTAATTGCCCTGCTTCAAACCAGTAGTATAATGTTGAATGAAAGTAGCAAGAGCAGACATCTTTGTCTTTCCTGGCCTTGAGGAGAAAATGTACATTTAAAATTTTTACAAAGCC
Organism: Dasyprocta punctata; assembly: GCA_004363535.1. Lineage (NCBI taxonomy): Eukaryota > Metazoa > Chordata > Mammalia > Rodentia > Dasyproctidae > Dasyprocta > Dasyprocta punctata. The sequence continues at coordinate 120,285 of RJWM01002753.1, forward strand.
TTTCTCTGTCTTCACTCTCCTGAGGATCACTCTTATGTACCCTGCTCTGTTTGAGAACTGTATGACTGGTTCTTCATCAGGTCATGACCATGTCTGTAAGGTACCCTTCTACTTCACTTTGGAATTTTATATCTGTCGAATCTTACCTTCTACACCAAAGTTTCCAGTATAAAATCACTGTCTGGGCTGTTAAAGAATTATCCATCATATATTTTTGTAACGGATTTTGCTAAATATAGAGCACCTCAGAAACAGGAGAACATAAGGGATACCTTTCTTTCTTCTGATAGATTATGTGCACTTTAAGCAGGAAGGTTTGGGTGAGAGGTGTCTAATTTTCTCACAACAATGGGTCAAACACTTGGGTAATATTTCTCCTACCTGGATAGCATTCATCTTGATGACCTAAATTAAAGGAATGCTATGCCCAACTAACATGTAGAAACACACCTGCGTGTTTATAGACAGAAATTAGGCAGTTAATAGCTGTTTCCATGGGAAAGTTCAAAAAAGTCTATGACACGTAAAATGTCAAATACAAAAAATGTATAAATGAAAATGTTCAATACAGAAGATAGTGAATTCCTTCCTCATTGTTCACCCAGATTGGCCCTTGGGCTGACACTGCAGTTTAGGATCTTGGCCATATCCCCTTCTCAGATTTTGGAGGAAAAATATGACATCAGATGAGATAAACTGAGTAGCTGCTAACAGGTCGAGCCCCAGCCCAGTCTGCTTGTCAGATAGCACCATCCAGGTTCCCCAGGTCACATCACTGTTCTCAGGAAGGACAGGGGATGCTTCTCTGCAGGGTGGAGTGTGTGTCTGGTGCAGCACCACAAGGCGAGGTTTTATTTTCATTTCATTAACAAATTGGCTCACAAAGAATATCAATTTAGTAACAGTACCAAACATGCCCATAATTGCCGAGAATAAAATGTGTTCATACGCAGGACAGCAGCAGCATCAAATCACCTAAATTCCAGACTCCATGGAGATTCATCGTAGTTTTTGATTACTTCGTGTTGTTTGTTTTCAGGGTGCGGCAGATGTTGAGCACTGGAAGGCTTCACCCATGTGACAGGACCAGGCAAAATGCCGGATTGTTCAGATCCTTCACATGCAGACTTTTGAGAACAGAGAAAAGAGAGTCTGACAATCTTGCACCAGACAGTCATATTTATTTTTATGTCGAAAAGTATAGAAAACACTTAGGATAGCCTATCACAGGGCAAAAAAGACAGCTTGAGAAAAATAGACCAGACCATCCCTTTGAAATGTTGAAAACATTTTCTATGCTCTTTGAATAAAGACTCACTAATGATATTTTGGTGCATTTCTTTTCTTTCTGCACAAAACTTATTGTGAAGTCAAGCACCTGGAGAGCCTGGCAGTTTCCTCCTTAATGAAGGGATGAGAGACCTGCACAGGAGGCTGGACTGCAGAACAGTCACCAGTGCTAGGAATAAGGTGAAACAGAGATTCCTAGGGCCATCTCCCCCTTGTGCAGACTATGTGCTTCCCTTTTATTTATTTATTTAGATTGTTTGTTTGTTTGTTTGGGGGATCAAACTCACAACCTCTCGCCCACCAGGCAGGCACTTACATCACTGACCTACATCCCCGTTCCTATTTTTTTTTGAGACAGGGTCTCACTATTCAGTTTAGGCTGGCCTTGAACTCACTTTGTAGCCCAGGCTGGTCTCGAACTTGCAACAACCCTCCTGCCTCAGCCTCCTGAGTGCTGGGATTACAGGCATGTGCCATTACGCCCGGCCATGTGCTTCCCTTTTATAGCATGTGTTGTTTGTAACATGATACATGTCTCAGTTTCAAAACTGGGTTTATTTGTCTCTGCCTTCCTCTTTATATCAGTTGTTTATAAATGATTGTTAAATAAAGCAATAAGCAAGCACATGATAAAGTTTTATTCTAAGACATCGTGAAAGACCTTTTGCACAATGCTCAGCTTTCTCTCCCCCTCATTGTTGATGGGCTGACTGATGGGAAATCTTAGCTTTCTGCATTTTCATGACTGCCCATTTGGAGGAAAAATATATTCTCATTCATGCTAAAAATGTTAATCCCAACCTCCCTGGGGAGCCCAGGGAGAAATCAAACTTGTTTTCAAAAGCAACTGAAGGTGACAGATGAGAAAGGAATAAGAAGTCCAGGGAAGGAAAAGTGGGGAATAACTGCTCAGAAATAGGCAAGACAGTCTTCCCTAGAGGACACTGGAATGGTCAGTGTTGAGACCTGGGATAGGCTCTGAGATTGCCAGACCTGGTCTCTTATTATCTTAATACCAAGTGAAGTAAGAAAAAGTGTCCGTAGGTGTAGGTGTAGCTGTAGGTGGTTCTGTGCTCAGAAAACCAGTTAATTGAAGAAAATTTGCATCTAAATAGGTTCCTTCTGTTCTCATCCATTTGTACCCTTGTGATCTCCAGTACCATCCCAGAGTTGTTTTATTCATTAATCCACATGGTGACTCAACAGGTATTTATTGGCATTGATGTGCATATGATACCTTCCTTGTGTCTAAAATGCTGCCAAATACTTCGTGGCATTGTTTCTGAACTCTGTCTGAGTTTACATTCAAACTGGGTAGAGGAAGCTTGCCAGTGTAGCAGGGGAGGAGCAATGAAGGCATTTGTGGTGTCATCTGGAGCCCATCACCCTGCAGGCCACCACTAACCTGCTGGATGTCTCTGCCAGGTCACTCTGCTCCTCGTAGGAGGAAAGACATACAAACATACCATTCCCTGATTCTCTTGTTGGTGGACCTGAACATGAACTTGAAAGGTCAGTGAAAAGGCAGAAACTGTCCCCATTCTCTCTGTTGTCCTCCTCCTATTTGGGCCTCAGGTCCCAACACACCCTACCTGTGTCCTTCTCAGGAACCTTCCATTCATTCAAGCGTTGTACTTTTCAACATGCAACTTTTATCTCTTCACTAATTCCTTCTCGTTTGTCTTAAAAATGTGTGTTTAAACTCTGTCCTTTATCTGGTTCCCTTCTGCAGCTACTTCATCTCTTTCCTCTCTCCACACCCAGATTTTTAGCAGTGCCCTGCTTTCTCCTCTCTGTTCACTCCTTGTATGACTCGCTCCTTCACTGGGCCCACTGTCACCTGTGTGTTCTTGACCTTAATGCTTCTACAGCTTCTTGCAAGCTCTACTTCTCTTATTCTCTGGCTA
>RJWM01002754.1:0-122704 GCA_004363535.1 Dasyprocta punctata
AGGCCGGCTTGGGCTACAACGCGAGTGCAAGGCCGGCCTGAGCTACACAGTGCGACCCTGCCTCAAAAAACCAGGGCCGGGAGTTTGGCTCAGTGCCTTAAGCGCCTGCCCTGGCAGGCGCGAGGTTGTGAGTTCAATCCCTGGTGCCGCAAAAAAAAAAAAAAAAAAAAATTTAGTCATCAAAGCAGTCTTTGGTTATCAAAGACATAATAGGGATGAAAGCAAACTTCAAGGTTAGAAGAGCTGGGTATAGCTTCAGTTCCAAACATTTACTGGTGTTGGACCTTGAGCAAATACAAATCTATCTGAACTTGTTTACATGTCTTCAAGATGAAGCTGATGCCTACTCCATGACGTTGTAAGAATTCGTTGCTTCCAAATGTGTTGAGCCCCTGGTTAGACATGCCTCTGGCATGTCTTGGGAAAGCAATTAAGGAAAAACTCAGAGGTCTCTGCCTTCAGTAGAACCATGGGCAGTTTTGAAATGCTGCAAATAGCAGCAATGGTTGTATGTGTGACAGAAGCAGTGTAGGAAATACACGATGCTGCTTTGTGGGAACTTGAGAAGGAGCACAAGGCTCACAGTGACATAGGGAGGACCTCCCCAAAGGAGCATCCACTCTGTGAAGACCTGAAGAGAAACTGTGAGACAGCCTCCACCCCACCCCACCTACCCCCATTTCATGGTTTTCCCTTATTGTTTTGGAACTTAGTGAGAAATTGACAAATAAAAGTGGTCCTATTTGTAACCAGAAGTGAGGAGCCCATTCATCAGCGTCCAACAACATCAGCTGTCATGGTGGTCACCGATAGACCCAAGAGGCAGCCTGGGGCCTCAATAGTCAGACTGAACCTGGCCATGTGCTGATTCTTGAGGAAAAGGATCAAAATCCTTAAACACAAAATGTATTTAGAGATTTGTTTGAAGCTCTCTAGAAACAATACAAAGAATTTGCCTCTCATATATTTAATGTAATGCGATTTCTCAGGAAGGTCTTGTGAAGAAACAAAGATCAGCTGCACTCTGGGGGTCACCATCTGTTTTACCCTCACATTCCCCATTCAAACAGACTGCCCTTCCCTACCTTCTCCCTCCAGATTGGTGACACCAAGATCCTTCTCTGCTCAATGAAAAACAGTACCCAGTCTGTTTTAAACACTTATAAAAATGTACTTTAAACTCTACAGCAGCTGCCCAGTGCCTCCTTCAGAGCAGGCTGCACTCACCTGATACCCTGATACCCTGCTTCACAGCCTCCTCCCAACTCAGCTGAGTGTCTTGAAGTTCTCTATGGTTTCTGTTATCTCCAAGACCCACCAGGGAAGTCCCTGTACCAGGGATACCTGTCCTCTCTCTGACTTCCAAAGACTCTAAAACTTTCCCTCAAGGCCGAATGCTGCCCTCATCCTGTGCCATGCTCACCAAGGCACACACAGGAAGTGCCAGTTTGGTGTCTGCGACACCCAGCCCCTCTACTCTGCCATCCTCACCCGACATGGCCATGGCTGAAGTCTCACTGTCATCACTGACCAGCAACCTTCTTTGACACTCACTGCCTCAGTTCAGTCTCAGTCAAGAGTAGAGAATACAGTAGTGAGATGTGTGGCTCGTAGTCTCATCATGGGCCCCCAGTCTTACTTGGTATAAAACAGACCATTATCCATTTTTTGCGCAGTGTTGGCTTTATTTGAGGGGGGATGACCAATCGAATAGAGTGGCTCTTGCTCTTTGTTCAATGAATGGGGAGCAGTCACAACACAATAGAGGTAATTTCTTGAATCTTGGATTCTTCTTGACTCAGTTTTCTTGGAATTAGAGGTTCATTGTCAACTCCTTTTCTAAACCTCTCTGTGACCCCGCCACTTTCAGACTCTTAGGGGTTCAGCAGTTTGCAGATTTTATCTTAATTTTTTAGAGTGCACTGCATTATTTCTCTGAGATCAAAGACCCAATTATCCATGGAAGTTCCCAAGGGCACATCCTCAGTGCCTCCAGAACCTCCTACAGGTCCTTAGTGTGAGCCACAGATGGTACCCTGCAAGCAAACCCATGTCTGGTGCAGGCACAAACTTTGCCATGGCAACACCAGACAGGTGGGAGGAGGGTCTCTCTGCTGGAATCAGTTCTTTATACTTTGTTTTCAAAAACATTTTAAGTAATATATTTCTAAAGAATCTTCATTTTTATGTTTATTTTTTCTGAGTAATAAAGTAGATGAAAAGTAAGTATTTCAAGATTGGGGAGGGAGCTCTGTCATAGAATGCTTGCCTAGAATGTGCAAGGCCCTGGGTTCAATCACCAGAGATGGCAAAACTAACTAAATAATGAAGTAACTAAACAAATAAATAAATAGATAATGGTTTCAATTATTTCCCTCCCTGGATATCTGGGAGGCAACTCCTCAGCTCTTCCTTAGAAGGCTCTCCTGGCTCAGAATATCTCTGCCTCTTGTCTAACATCCAATATGAAATTCTTCAGATCCTTTGGCTTTTGAAAATGATGAAGCTGAAAATATTTCTGGGACCGCAACTCATCAGTTTTTATTAGTCATCCTCACTATAGTGTGAGTTAGAAACACCATTCCTGGAAGAAGGCTCTGATAAGAAGGCAAAAATCTTGGTTAAGAAAAGGGGCCCAAAATGTGTTAAATATTTTCTCATTTTGCCAAGTTTTAGCCCTTCTGTGTAGTCCAAGGGCCAAATTCTGGTTAGTTATCCTTTTTGTTTACCTTCTATTCATTGTATGCAATAAAAGAAGACACAGGGAGAGAGATGGAAGGAAGGGAGGGAGGGAAGAAAAGAAAAGAAAGGAGAGAAGGAAGAAAGGAAGGAAGGAAGGAAGGAAGAAAGGAAGGAAGGAAGGAAAGAAAGAAGGGAAAAGAAGGCAGGCAGGCAGGAAGGAGAGGGAAGGAAGACCAGCAAGCCGGCCATTCATGGCTGTGGCTATAGTGACTTTACCGTCAGGTCAATGAGTTGTTAAGAGAGAGGGACAAAGCAAGCTGGGTGAGGTGGCACATACCTGTATACCCTGTGACTTGGGATGGGGGGAATTCCTTGAACTCGAGACAGCGAGACCCCATCTCAAAAACCACGGGGAAAGAGGGCCTGGAGGGTGTTGTCAGGATTAGAATTCTTGCCCTCAGAAGCACAAAGACCAGGGTTTGACCCTCAGCATCAAATCAAACCAATGAATAAATGAGTAAATAAATAATAATAATTTTTAAAAAGGACAAACCAGTTTGTGGTCCCTCTCAACATTTGTCCCTCTTCTCTGCTATGAAATATGAGAAAGCAAAAGAAGAAATTAGAGCTATTTTAAAAACTCACAACTGTTAAATGCTAACCTTCCAAATCCTCACAGCCACTTTGATTTGGGACAGGTGATGACCCTGCTTGTCACAAATGAAGAGCATATTCAGAGGGGCTAGACAGCAGTGTCTGGAAGAGCAGGCAACAGTTAATTCATCTCTGAGCTAATGTCCCACCCTGCACACCAAAAATTTGAGATACTGGGAATCTCTTCAGGGAATCTTTTTAATTTCCATCTTCTCTTAAGGAGCAAATGTGAAAAGAAGGCATTGAGTTTGGTGTGGCCTGGCCACCTGGCCGGGACCTTCACAGAAATCAGCAATGCAGTCACCAAGTTGTGCCCAAAGGAAAGAAAAGGCAAACCACAAAGTAGAGAAATTACATATAAGAAAAATGGACAAGAGTTTAAAATAGAATGACTGTGTGACACAGCGGAGTGGGCCCAGTGGCAGCAACTGTCAGAAAGATCACCTTTTTCTTTTGTAGTATGTGAGATCAAACCCAGGACCTTGAGTATGCCAGGCAAGACTCCTGCCCCGGAGACACTCTTGCCCTTGAAGGCCACCTTTATATGTAAGACAGTGACGTTGGAGGAGTGAGGACAGGACAGACACAAAGATGTCCTGTGTCCCACTCATGAGTCAGGCCTGACATTTCCTTACTTGAAGGCTCAGGGTAACCCTGATAGTAAGTGAAGGAGCTATGACCCAAGCCTGGGGTCTGATCCAATCTCTTCTTTACCTGCACCCCAGGAGTGCTGCAGCCTCATCTTCTGCTATGGTTTGGATCTGAAATGTCCCTCAGAAATGCAAATAAAGCTTCTGGGAAGATGGCAGAGTAGTAGGATGCAAGGAAAACAGCCTCTCTGAAAGACACCGTCTAGATGTGGGAACACACTATCTTGAGGAAGACAAAAAGGAGGGAGATGGGTTCCTTGGACCCAGGAAGAGCCTGAAGTCTGAATCGAACCCCACAGAGAGAGTGAAAAGAAAAAATTCAATTAAGAAGAAGGTGATAGCTGGCAGAATCTTCACCCAGAACCGGACTCACTGCGCAAGGGGAGTTGTTGGAGCCCAGCAGTGCTCAGTCATGGTGTTGGTGGCAGCTGGCAACCCCGGGGCCTCTGCAGAACCATTCCTTGGTGGAAGAGAATGGCGGGCACAGAGGACTGCACTGGCTGGCGGTGAGTGTGGAGGACTTGGTCCTCCCGCGTGAGAGAGTGATTTGTCGGAAGCCATTCCTGAGTCAGGCCAGACATGCCTGGGGCTAAAATTGTTGCTGGCTTCCCCCAGCAGTTCCTAGCTGGGCGCAGAACCACGGAGACTACTTGGATGGCTGCAAGCCCAAGGAGGCTGCTCTCAGGGCAGGCCTGCTAAGGTTGTCTACTACTCCATCCACAAACAGTTGCTGGCTTGCGGGGATACAGTGCTATGATTTGGGTTGCTGTCTCCACAGGCTATTTACCAGTGAATCCAGAGAGAACCCCAGAAGTGGACTTTTTTTTTTTTTTTTTTTTTTTTTTTTTTTTTTTTTTTAGTGTGAGTGTGGTTTCTGCCCTCCTTTTGGATCTGGTCTTTTTCTGTTCTCTTTTCTGTCTCTTCTGGCTTTCTTTTCCCTCAGTCTTCTGCAGTGGTTTCCCTGAGTTGGTGGACCCATCTTTGTTCTCCAACCTATTCGCAGTCTCTTCCCTTTTCCCACTTTTCTGCTTTTTCTTAAATTCATTTTGGGTCCTCACCTTTGGGGACAGAATTGACATTTTGTGAACCTAAGTATTGTATATGATTGTTTTGCATCCTGTTGTATGGTTATAAATTCAGTTTATATGGTTGGGAGTTGTAAATCAGAAGTTGGATCAGTTTACTATTTTGTTGGCTGTGTTTCGTGCTGTGGGTGCCACTGCAGCCAAAACTAACTCTACTGAACTGGATAGCTGTTGGCCTTGTGGTCCAAATCTGGGATTGACTGGGGATCGCAGAGAGGGCTGGGGTGTGGTGCCAAGGAACTAGGGGCTGGGTTAGGTGAGCAGTGGTTTCTCATCTCTGACAAACTGAGAAGGGATTTTCCAATAGACTCGGAGCTCAGAAACCAGTTATACCTAGATCTCCGGGAAGTGCTCATCACCTGGAAGTCCTTAATACCACCATTAAAGTAACCTACTGTAGGCAACTAACAGGTATCACTTTAGGAATTAAACAAAAAAAGAAAAGAAAGGAGAAGACACTTAAACAGGTCACAACACCAGACACCCAGTTCACCACAAGCAAATCCAGGGGGCAATGAGGCTGGAAAATCCAAAAGCCCCTACAAGGTTTCTTAGAAGTGGTAACAAAGCAGTTGAATGAGGCTTTGGAAAAAATGAAATCAGAAATAATCTCTCAAATAACCACAGAGATTACCAAAATACACACCATGCTTAGTGATGTTAGAGCAGATACAGACAAAAAAAAATAAACAAGCTTAAGCAAATTATGGAAGGACAACATAGGAAGCAAATGGATTCCATAAAGCAGATTCAAGTAGATATCCAGGAGAATAGAAACTCCATTGAAAGTATTCAAAGCAGATTAAGCCAATGTGAGGATAGGATCTCAGATATTGAAGACAGGTTCGCAGTTAGTGACCAGGAAAAGAAAGATTCTTCAAAACTAGCAAGGGATCACAAGATATTAATCCAACAGTTGCTTGATGAGACAAAGAAAAATAACTTCAGATTAATTGGAGTCAGTGAACAAGCAGGAGATACTACAAATGACATTAAAAATATCCTTACAGACATTGTGTCAGAAAATTTTCCTGGCAGAGAAAAAGAATTTGACATACAAATAAGTGAGGCATATAGAACTCCAATTAGCAATGATAAAAAAAAATCTACTTCCAGGCATATCATAGTCAAGATTCCAGGAATTCAACACAAGAATAAAATTTTAAAAGCTATTAGGGAAAAGAAACAAATCACCTATAAAGGAAAGCCCATCAGAATTACAGTGGACTTCTCAGCACAAACTCGCAAGTCAAGGAGAGCTTGGAGTGAAGTACTCCAAGTTCTAAAAGAAAACAACTTTCAACCCAGATTGATGTATCCTGCAAAACTATCTTTCAAAATAGAGGGAGAAACAAAATACTTCCATGATAAGGAACAGTTGAGGAAATTCATGACCACTAAACCAGCACTCCAAAATATTTTGAAGGACATTTTAGAAAGGGATAATAAGTACCACATCTCCACGAACCCCAAAAGAAGGAATCTACCAGAAAAAAGGAAAACAACATGATAAGGATAAGTCAACAGATATCAGTTTTAACCATCAATGTTAATGGCCTTAATTCATTAGTCAAAAGACATAGACTGGCAGAATGGATCGAGAAGCAAGATCTAACAATATGCTGTACACAAGAAACACATTTAATTTGAAAAGATACTCATAGACTGAAAGTTAAAGGATGGAAAACAATACTCCATGCAACAGGAGTCCAGAAAAAAGCAGAGGTAGCTATTCTATTTGCAGATAAAGTTAATTTTAAGCCAAGACTGATTAAGAGAAACAAAGAAGGTCATTATACATTGGTAAGGGAACAATTTAAGAGGAAGAGGCAATAATGAAACAAATACTAGTCCACCCAATTATATAAAACAATTATTAATCGACATGAAAGATCAAGTAAGCCTTAATACAACTGTATTGGGAGACTTCAATACGTTGCTGTCACAAAAAGACAGGTGTTGAGTTTTGGGGATCGTCTGGGTAGAGTATCATGTCATCTGAAATAAAATCTATGTATATAAAAAATCAGTTGTGACAGAGAAAAAGAATTTTGAGTAAAATGTAATTTTTTCAGGGTCACCCTCAGATTTTATTTTTAATGTGAAATGTTCATTCAAAAACAATTGTGTTAATAATTAGATAATGTTTCATGTCTGTATTTTTTTGTCTTAAATAATTTTTGGGAATATCCAATATGCTGATGATTGTTGCTGTTTTGTTGGCTGGGGTGAAATTGTTATGTTTTGATTTCTTGTTTTCCTTTGATGTGTTGTTTTCCTTTAAAGTAAATTACAATAAATTAAAATAAATTTTAAAAAGTTAAAATAAATTAATATAAAATACATTTAAAAATTAAAAATTTAAACAAATTTTTAAAAAAGAAACACAAATAAAATAACCATAGTAACTGAAGAAAAAAATGTTTTTCATTAGTGATACAAGCTCTCATGTAAGGATTTCTTATCCTAAACATGCTTTTCCTTGCAAATACATGAAAATACTACGAGTGAACATAGAAATATATTGTTCTCTTTTTCTAATCCATGTCTCAGTGCTTATAGCACTCCAGGTAAGCCACAGGGCTGGAGGTGTTTCTTTTGAAAAACTAAATTCATGAAAAGTTAAAATTCCAATTCATTTCCTTATCTGTTCTTTGACTTTGTCCATCTGAGTTGCTTTAACAAAATCACAATCTGGGTGGCTTATAAACCGCACAGATTGGTTTCTTGCAGTTGAGGAGGCAGGCAAGTCCTTGTCAATGAACCAGCAGACTGAGTGTTGGGCTCATAACCTGCACCTTCTTGCTGTGTCTCACAAGACAGAAAAGGTGAGCTGGCTCTCACATAGGGGCACCCATTCCAACCACGAGGGCTCCAACCTTATGATCCAACCACCTCCTAAAAGCCTTTAACTTCTAATACCATTCCAAAAGTTTTATTTTGGGTCATCATTTTGGGAGTTTCAGTCCATGGTTGGTTGGCCCTGTGGCTTTGGGTCTGTGGCAAGGCAGCACAAGGAAGCAGCACAGCATGGCAAAGAGTGTGGCAGAGCAAAACCGCACAACTCACAAGCAAGATGTGAAAAAGAGACTGAGACCAGGGTCCCATGGACTCGTTCAAGTGCAGGCCCCAAAGTCAAAACTCCCACTAGGTCACACAGCCTGCCTGTAGTACCAAGGACTGGGGGCCAAGTCTTTATTATCTTTTATTTTTTAGTAAATAATAAACCACAGTGATAAAGTTGGGACTTTCAACATCTATTAGCCAGAAGATATATTGATAATTCCTACTTCTCTCCTGTGCCTGCACTTGCTCTAACCACACAGGCATTAGGAGGTACCCATCATGAGCCCCTCATTGGGCACAGAGGGGAAACATCCTGCGTTGTCTCTTCTGTGATACGGACTTATCGTCAGTCCCTTTACAAAGACTCACCTCCCTCATCTTGGATCGCAAATTAAAACCTGATGGACTTCTGTGATGGTGAAAATATTTTAACTTAAGAACTCAGAAAAAGAAAAATCTTCAAATGAAGGCCATGAATCTTGTGTCAGAGTTGAATCTTGCATGGTGAAAGCTGGAGATTTCAGTGAGCCTGGCCTGTTTCTGAAGAAGCATCCTAGATATATGGAGGTGTTGTGTGGTGTCCTAGCTCCTCACAGCTTCTGTGACGTAGTGAGTTACTATGCTACTCTGCCATCAGTAAATGATGCACCATAAAGCAACAGGTACTGAGTTCTCATTTCTTCCTTATATTTACAGTTAGCTGTCAAGGAGCAAAGCCCACACTGTTGCCAAAGTTATTGAAAACTGAAAGTGTTTATTTCTGTCCAAAGATAGATGATAGAAATTAAATGTGCTTTCTGTTGTTCATGGTGGTTTGGGGTTTTGGCCCAGGGTGAGAAAGGTTCTGGTTCAATGTAAATAGGTTCAGCAATGGATTGAAACAGGACAGGAATCTCAAGGGATTTTTTTGGTGCCATCTGTAATGGGTAACTAAATTAAAAAAAAAAAAAACCTTGTTGCATTTTGTTTCTCCCCCTTTTCTGCTAAGCTGGAATACTTTGGCAAACTAGGATGTCAAACCTGTCTCAGAGTGCAGCCGTTTGAATATGGCTGTTGGGAGCAATTAAGTGACCCAGGATACTACATGCATACATTCCAGACATTAACTGTGTGGATGCTTCCTCTGCTTGGACTCCGCAGATGAAAAGCCTTTCCCCAAAGATGATTTCAAGCATGACTTTCCCCTTTCCCTTCCCTTCCCTTCCCTTCCCTTCCCTTCCCTGCTCTGCTGTACCCTTCCCTTCCCTTCTCTTCCCTTCTCTTTCCTTCCTTTTTTCAGGGACTGAGCACTGAGCTACAACCTCAGCTCTCTTTTATTTTGTATTCTGAGACAAGGTCTTACTAAGTTGCCCACAGGGGATTCAAACATTTGATTGTCTTGCCTCAGTCTCCCAGAGTGCTGGCATTACAAGTGTGAACCATCATCCCCCACTGAGGCTTTCTTTTATACACTGACATGAAGCCATTTTTCTGTCCTGGGTTCACCTGCTTGGTGCATCATTCCCTGCATCATGAATGGAGCAGCTCAGGAGGAGACAGTTAATGATTCTGATCTAAGGTGGTGGCTGTTATCAGGAGTGGAGTTAATCAGGGCCTTCAGGGGAGTATATTTCCTGATCCCCAAAAGCAGTGCCCATCTCCCTGTCAAGCAGACTCCTTACTGCACTGGGTGGGTGTCAGTTAGGAATGATGTGACCTGAAGAGCCACGCACAGGGACACTTTGACTTCGCTCCATCTTCCCATGGGTCCACACCCACTTGTTCACTGTCTGCCACCCTGAAATGCCAGCTGGCAGCACTAAGAGGGACAGGTCAGGTGACCTGGACATGGGCACACCAATTGCCAGTAATGGCTAAAGGGGAAAGGACTCTGACTTCAGATGATTAATGTGGCCTCCTGCAATCCAGTTATTTAATCCCACAAAAGAGGGAGAAACACACACCCGGACAGAAGAAATTACCGTCCTTCAGGTGTCAACAAGTATAAATGAAGAAAAGTGTCCATATCCAAATGGGTTAACTCATTGGCACACAAGGACGTAGCACACAGAGGCTGAAAAACCTCCACAGTGGCCAGCAGCAGGCAGAGAGAAGGGAACCTGGAGCTGCTCAGGCCAAGAAGCCAGAAGCTTCAAGACCAGAGGTCAAAGACCCTAATGCCCCTCGGAGCTGCAGGAGCCTGGAGGTGGAAGTCCACAGTGACAGCAAACATTCTCGCCCTGGAAGGGAGCATATGAGGGCACACTTCCCCTTCCTCCATCCAAGCCACCAACTGGGTCTGCCACCTCAGGGTTAGGGTTAGATCTCCACCCAGTTTGTTGGCCTCCTGTTTTCTCTGGGACACCCTAATACCCCACAAAGGTGTGCTACCAACACTCCAAGTGCCTCTCATCCAGTCATGGTGACTCCAACACCAGCTATCATAGCCACCTGCTCTCCAGTTTCCTTAGCCCCTGAAGGTAAGATACTTTAAAGTATGTCCAGTCCACTAAGTCACTATTTTTTATTAAGTCAGTGGTGCATGCCAGGCACAGTGCTTGGCACTAGAGGTACAAGGTAGACATGCCTCTGCTCTGGGGTTCCCTGTGTGGAGTGGGAGGCAGAAACGCCACTTGCTGATAAACCATGCAGTTAGGGGACAATGCTGTGCTCAGAAATGTCTTCCAAAGGAAATGTGTACCTGTTCTGAAGGGGCATACAGCAGTTCCTAGGCTAAGCCAAGGACGGATGAGAGGCTAGTCTGCCAGGATAAGCAGTATGTGCAGTGGCCCTGTGGTAGTCAGCTTTATATTGCTGAATTCAAATATCTGATATAAACAACTGAAATGAGCCGGGCGTGGTGGTGCATGCCTTTAATCCCAGCACTTGGGAGGCTGAGGTAGGAGGAGCATTGTGAGTTCGAGGCCAGCTTGGGCTACAACGTGAGCGCGCAAGGCCAGCCTGAGCTACACAGTGCGACCCTGCCTCAAAAAACCAGGGCTGGAAGTTTGGCTCAGTGACTTAAGTGTCTGTCTGACAGGCGCGAGGTTGTGAGTTCGATCCCCGGTGCCGCAAAACAAAACGAAACAAAAAAAACTGAAATGAGGAAAGTTTCTGTGCCTCATGGTTTCAGGGGTTTTAGTCCATAGCTGGCTAGCTCCATTTCTCTTAGGTTTTTGGTGAGACAGAAACATCAGGAAGCAGAGAAAAAGAGCCAACAGAGAGAGATAGATAGAGAGAAAGAGAGAGAGAGGGAAAGAGAGAGAGAGGGAGAGAGAGAGAGAAATGGAGGGAAGGAAGGAGGGAAAGAGAGACAGAGAGAAAAGACACACTTTTTAAACTGTTCAAAAGGATGGGGGGAAGAAGAAAAGAAGGAAAGAAAAAATATATACACAAAATAAGATAGTTATATATTAATTGATATTAGTTCACTGAAAAGAAAGGTTTGTGTCTATATTGTTTGACCAATTTTTCATGCCTGTATCTTGTAATATGAGCAACTACTTTGAAGATAACAATACACAATGTACTAACCATTGTTACTCTCCTACAATCTTATTTAGAAATTTCATACCATTTTTTTTCTTCAAAATAAAAAAACAAATAAAGTCACTTGAAGCAGTTTTCTCCAACTGGGTGCCACCTCCCACCAGCACTTTCAGCTCAGTGCCTTCATGATCCAGTCACCCCTCAAGGCCCCACTTCTGAGCACTACTGCACTGGGGATCAAGTCCTCAACACATGAGTCTTTGAGGGACTCTCATATTTAAGCCAGAACAGGTGCAAAATGAGTACAATCCAGCGGGTACAGGACCCTGCCTGAAGCATAGGCAGCATGGCTTGTGGGAGCAGGGTGGGGACCAGCAGGGACTTTGATATGAGGCTTCATAGATAATGGAGTCATAGAAGAGCTTGATGGAGCCAACACGATCGGATCTGCACTTCAGGTAGACAACACAACCTGGGAAGAATGAATCAGAAAGAGGTAGAGGTAGAGCCCCTGGAGGCTGCTGCAGCAACCCTGGGGGAAGACAACAGATGCTGGAGTTAGGTTCATAACAGACAGGTGCCTACAGAGCACTGTGGGAGCCTATGGAAAGTGAAGCATGAAGGTGTTGAGGTGGGGGGGGTCCATGAGAGGAAGTCACTCCAGCTGCACAGCTGGGCAGATAGGGCTGTTCTTCACTGATGGACACATAAAGGAAGTCCCTGGTATAGGGAGATGGAAGAAGCATGACCAGGTCAAGTAGAGATGGCTGTGACAGTTGGATGTGAGAATAACCTGGGCTAGAAACAGTCCTAGAAATTCTCAAGTAGAAGATTCTTGGAGGTACTTTCTTGAGGTTTCACCAAGTTTGCATCTTCACATGTTTCATGGGTTCTCATCCATGTAGTTTGCCTTACTACAGATGCACACAGTGACTGTTTGGTGTATAAGGTATTAACTTCTTCAGGGAAGGACAGTGGATGTAGAGATACACTCCAACCACTCACCAGCAATGTCCTGTCCATCACCTTGAGAACTCCTGTCCCCATCTCCTCCTCTCATGCCTCTTCCATCCCCATGCAGCTACACCAGTGTGTATCATAAGCTACCAGTTCAAGTCTTCTTTGGTAACAAGAATGAGGTTATGTGTCTCAGGGAGTAAGGTGGACTTTTGATTTTAGGCACTTCCTGAAAACATTTTTTCACTACTCATGGGTGGCTGGTGTAATCTTGTCTTCAGACCCTCAGCCCCCTAAGGTTTGCTGAAGAATAATATTTTGTGGGTGGCAACTGATTTACCTTGGATGACTCTTTTCAAGAAAAGCCAGAGGGCTGGAAACATTAAGACCCTTAAATTAACAAGGAGTCGGTTCTCATTTGAATCAGTTGATTGCCCCAAATTCACCACAGTCATCTGTGTCATTCTAGAATCTCCTCCTTCCCTGAAAACTGCTGGCCCTAAATATTCTGCTTTGGGCTAAACTGCAATACTGGAAAATTCTATATTATGCCGAGCTGCTCTGGTTACTTCAAGCCACTTTACTGCTTACAGATTGTCCATGATTATCACAGATTTTCCATTGGAACACCAAGATGTTGGTCCAATCCAAATGTAGACAATAAACTCTGAGGGTCTGAGAACAGAACTTGTCAATTTCTGGTAAGTATCCCACACAGGCAGAATCTAGGTGGGGAAAATGTTTTAATGTAGCTCAACACCAAAACTCCTTTTACTTCATAACATTACATAGAGAACATGGTGCACCTATACATGGAACTATTTGGTCATAAAACCAAAGACATTTTAGCAGCCATATACATTCATTTCCGCAGTATTTGGTTCCAAAAGAAGTTCATCACTGAGATTCAAGGGAAAGCTGCTGCTGTGGTTGATATACTGTGTCAACTTGAGAAATTTAAGTGAGACTCAGCAGGGAGCCAGGGTTTTATTTTGTAAATATCCTCATCCTGTGCAAGAAGAGGACAAAGAGATTTGTGAGTGCTACATCTGCCCTAGGGAGTGGGGGGTGGCCTGCATACACTATAAGGGAGAAGAGGCTTGTTTTCTCCTTTTTCTCTGGCTGCTTTTGCTTGCTGATGCCTTGAAGTGTTGTCCCTGTGCCATCCCACCCTGCCTAAGAGCCAGCTGATTATGGACTGAAACCTCCAAAAGCTGTAAACTAAATAAACCTTTCCTTTCCTAATTTTGGGTGTCAGGTGTTTTGTCTCAGCAACCAGAGAAAAGTAACCAAGACAGCTGGGTAAAGACCATGAACCCTGATCTGGGAGAAGAGAAGGATGGGTTTGATGGTGCATGGAGTTACATCAGTTGGGCACCAGATGCACATATTTGTTGTGGCCCAAATCCGCATTTTTTTTCCAGTGTTTTTGAGACAGAATCTTGCTATGTAGTCCAGGTTGGCCTTGTGCAATGTACCCAGGCTGGCCTTGAACTGACAGTGATTCTCCTGACTCAGCCTCCCGAGTGCTGGGACTACAGGGGTAGGCAACATTTTCTGTAAAAAGGACAGGCTTGGGAGATGAAAATAGCATTGGGAGGATATAGAGACTGTCTTGCTTTACAAGTGTCAAATTTTCTATTGTAGCAGAGTTTTTAGAACTTATATCTGCAACACAGTGATAACTTTACCAAAGTTTTAGAAGGGGTAAAGCAATTTGCAAAAGTCCTGTAGTGGAGATAATAAAATACAGAATTTGAGTATGCTTTGTTGTGCATAATTTCTGCTACTGACTAATGCATTAAAAGAACAAACATTGTAATTGGAGCTCAAACCATCAAGCACTGTGATGGTTAAGGTGGAGTGTCAACTTGAATGACTTGGGAGTTACTCAGATTAGGAAAGCACACTTTTGCATGTGTCAGTGGGTCAAGGAAGCACGACCTTGGAGCCTGTATCTGGTCACTTATCCTTTCTGAAACTGTTCCTCTGCTCTACTTCCCAGCTGCTATAAACTAAGCAGCTTTGCTCCACCATGTCCTTCTGCTGTGATGTCCCTACCTTGCAGCTAGCCATGGACTGAATCTCCTGAAACCATGAACTAAACTAAACCTCACCTTTTTTGCAGGTATTGGGTGTTACCTCAGTGATGGAAAACTAATACAAGTACCCATAAATGTACGATTTCACATACAAAATCTCTTGCCCAATACCAGCTAGCAGGTCTTTAAGAGTCCCTTTACTGGAGCATGAAGTTAATAATGAAGAAGACACTGTGGATAACAAACCGCATATCTCTTGGAGTAATGGATGGGGAAGTATTTTAATTGGTATTTAATACTATGCTCTCTAACAAATAGCATAGTAAATAGTGGGAAATCCTTTTGTGTTTGCTCAACTCCTTTAACACAGTGGATCCATTTTCACAAGAAATTTTTGAGCAATATTTTCTTGATTCACCTCTGTCATTAGTAAAAATGTCATCAAGATTTCTAGGAAGATAAAATTAACAAATACAAACTGAAAATCTGAGAAATAGCAGAGTTTTTTCTTTCTAGGCAGACGTTTAATCACCTCCACTAAGAGGTGATAGGGGAGTGATCATAAGGATTATTTACTTATTTTTTGGAGGTTCTGTAGATCAAACCCAGAGTCTCACACATGTGAGGCAAATGCTCTACCACTGAGCTATATCTCAGGCCATGAGCCTGAATTTAAGAATCAGATTGGTGTGGATTTACTCTGCCACCTTTAAGTTACTTACCGTTTCCTCATCCAAGTTTTCTCAACTGGGAAGTAGGGGAAATAACACCTATAGCATTGGTGATTGAGAGAAAAAATTTTAATTACATAAGAAGTGGCTCTCATATTTAACCCTTAGAACCTCAAGTTTTGATCACTGTTGTTCAAGGGTTGCCCAGTGTATATAGATGAAGCTCTTCACCACTTATTCCACTGAAGGAGATCTGTCTTTCTTCCAGATACACTGGGTTCCACAGAGGAGCCAATGATATGAAGGGACTGTGCTGCTGGAAGCAAGCAGCACTAATCCTTAACTAACCCCACTCCAAACCAACACTACAAAGCTGCTATTGTTACCCCTGGACAGTTTGAACTCTTAAATGATCTTCCTTATACTGACCAGAAATCCATATACTGGTAACATTTACTGTCCACTGGCTCTGTGTTACAAAGATGCTACTGTTTGGATCTTGTCCCCCAAAGGCCCATGTGTTAAAAGCTTAGTCTCCAGCCTGTGGTGCTATTAGAAGTGGTGGCACCTATAACAGAGGAATCTGGTGTGTGTGTGGGGTGCATTTAGTGTCCTCAGATTATTGAGGACATGTTGAGACAATAGTCCTCTGCCCTGCCCTCACTTTTTTTGAACTCAAGCCATGAGTTGAGTGTTTGATCCACCATGCACTCCCCAGTGGGTCAAAACTCAAAATGGGCATTTTTCTAAAGTTTGGTGTACAAGCACAGGCAAGATGGAAGATACTTGGCTTCAAAAAGACCTATGAGCTCTTCCAGAATTCAGGGGACAGTTTCTATCCTCCTGAGAGGTACTGGTTATTATTCAGGCATAGCAACAAGTAACTATCAGATTTGGCCTAAAATCCCTTCTCACTGACCTACATGAGTAGCCTTGGCCAGGTAAGCAACAGCAGTCTCACTTGAGTAAACACGCTTGCACAGGTAAACATCAGTCAATCCCTAAATGCTCTGGATACTCAAATTCTTGAACTCTATACCTTCTACTGCCCTAATATCAGATTAGCTCTCTTCTGTCCCTTACTACCTGTCCCATGCCTAGCAAGCAATAAAGTCAGCTTTCTGGGAGAGTGATACACTCTTTGATTGGGAAACAATACAAACTTTATGTATTTAAGCAGGATACTATCAGACAATGACATACCACTAAACAAACTGTTAAGGTTTGCATCTGCATGTCCTCCCAAAGCCTCATGTGCTCATAGGTAGGGCTTTTCAGAGGTGGATGGATCTAGGGTGTGCAATATGGGCATTAAGAGTGTGTGGTACTGGATTACTTAACTAATTGGTTTATCATAATTGTGGGTGTGGATAATGGGAAGGCACACCCTGGATGTGGGTGGCACCACCCAAAAGGCTTGTAGTGTAGATGGAATAAACAGGAAAGGGAGGCTCGCTGCTGCCTCCTGCCTTCTCTGCCAAGGACTCCTCTGCCATGCCACCTCTGCCTTGGAGCCAGCTGACTATGGACAGCCTCTGTGAGTCAAAACAAATCTTTTCTCCTTTAACTTGTGGGTGTCAGATATCTTTTCTCAGTAATGAGAAGTAACTAAGACAGAAACAAAAATAAGGAAGGCTAACCAGGAATGATGGGCAAGATGTAGAGACTGGTGCTACTTTAGACCAGGGAGCTGGTCAAAGTCAATGAGGAGATGATGTCTGAGCTGAGGAATGAATAATAAGGAATCAGTCTGTATTAAAATTTCCAATGAAAGTAGGGAATGGACAGATTTTGAGCTAGAATAAGCATCTCAAACTTAAAAACAGGAATTTGCAAGTAAAGCAAAAGAAAACCATGAGTCAGCAAAAGCTGTACCTGCCACAGAAGGGGCAAAAACACCAGGAAGGGACGGGTGGTGGTTGTGCAACAAATCCCCAAGTTTCCAGATTCTCTAAACTCTGAAACTAACTCGATGGGAAGGGTGTACCACTGGAGGCCAAGAAGCAATTCTAAAATAGCAACCCTCAGATTTTTGTAAGATGCCATCAGCAGGCCAGACCCACCATCTGTGTGGTTTCTATATTTGGCAATCATAAAAATAACAGAATCCCTACAAGGCATTCATGTTTATAGGTAGATTATTTGCTAAGTACTTTTTTAAAGCTAAAATATCGCAGCTGTCTCTTCTCCAAGGATGATGCACATGGAAATTCACGACAGGTGTAGCTTGCCTTGCTCTGTGGTCTTAGGGGCAGCTGTAGAGAACCAGAGGACCTGCTGGTTGCTGATTATCTTTACTCTGCCAAGTCAATGAGTCTTTTGACTTCAGTTCCATCTGAAAAACAATGGGGTTTACATCTGCTCACTCTATATCAAGGAACTTCAGAGATGGAATTTTGCAAATTGGAAGTGTCTCAAAATGAGACTAATGTTGTGTGTCTGAAGAAGGTATTTTGAAGGCAAATATTTGTAGATTGAATGACACTGTTCAAGCCTTCTTGGTTGATTGCCAAAGTCTTCCATATTTGCAACACACATCTCTGCTGAGACCAATCTTTCCCTAGTACTGCCCTCAGCAACGTAAGGTATCAGGTGGGTGAGAATTTCTGACTTGGGCTTTTGGGTTATACATTCTCTGGACTAAAATTCTGTTCCTTCCCACTTGTCCACATCCTACACAAAACCAGTTCTTTCTGCAAGTTACCTCATAGTCATTTTCCTAGAATTAAACCAAACTAACAAATCCATTTGGAATCTACTCCTTAGTGATTTTGAAATACAGAGTTTATATATGGTTTAGATCTAAAAGAACCCCTGAAACTCCCCTAGGTTCAGAGGTGGGGCTTTCAGGTGATTGGATCATGAGGGTTCTAACTTTCCAATGATAACACTTTGATAGCATTATTGGAACCCTATGGAAATTTAGAAGATGGAGTTTAGTTGAAGGGAATGGGTCATGGAATGCGACCTTGAGGACTGTAGCTTGTCAGTGGCCCCCATTGCTCTGGCTCTTTTCATTTCCCAGCTGCCACAAGGTGAACAGCTTTCCTTCTCCACATTCCCTACCATGTTTCTACCTCAAAGCCAACGTGACCATTAACTGAGACCTCTTAACTTCTTCTTCCCTCTCCGAGTCTCTAGTAATCGCTCAGTCTCTCTACTGCTTTGAGTTCCGTTTTGTGGATTCCACATGTGTAAGATCATGCTCCACAGTCAGCCTTCCAGATCCTGGAGCTCTAAGGAGTGGCTTCAACTAACTACAGATGAAAATACATAAAAAAGAATTGCCTCTGTAACTGAGTGCAGACTTTTTCATTCTCAAAATAATTTGTATATAGCACTTATATAGTTATAGTGATTACATTATGTAGCTCAAGTCATTTAAAACATATAAGAGGATCACAGAGGTTGTATGCAAAACATTTGACATAAGGAACTTGAAATTTGCAGATCTGAGTATCTGCACTGAGATGGGGGATGTCCTGGAACCATCCCCATGGATATGAAGGGATAATTCTGTGCATCTTTCCATGCCTGGTTTCAGTTTATTTCACTTGGCATAATGTCCCTCAGGTTGTTCACTGATGGTATTATCACAAATGATATAATTTTCCCCATTTTTAAGGCAAGTTGAATTGCAGCCAGTTGTATGCATAAACATTTTACACATTTACCTGATGACAGACACCTAAATTGCTTCCATACTTGGTAACTGTGAACAGTGCTGCAGTGACCATGTGAGCACAGATCCCTCTTCAACATAACTGATTTCAATTCTTTGGTTACATGCTCAGGAATGGGATTCTTAGATCATGTTAATTCTGCTTTTAGTTCCCCAAGGAACCTCCATACTGTTCTCCATAAAGGTTGTATTAATTTATATTCCTACCAACAGTACAAGGGTTCTGTTTCTCCACATCCTCACCAACACTTACCTTTTTGAGAATAGCTGTTCTGACAGGTGTTTGAGGTGATATCTTATTGTGGTTTTGACTTGTATTTCCCTGATGAATTTTGGTCATTTGTCTTCTTGTTTGATGCTCTTGGCTTTCCTGCTTTTGCTAAACATTGCTGTAGCTTTGGTTTTATGTTTAGTTCTCTGAACTTGTGCACCACACTATTTACTTATTCATCCACTTACTCTAAAGGCATGACCTGTGTTTAGCATTGGACCATCGCAGAGAATGAGTTAAAATCCCCACATTCTCCAGCTGCCATTCCAGAGGCAGAAGAAAGACAATAAACAAATGAAAAACAGCAGACAGTGATGAGAGCTAGGCAAGGACTAAAGGCCATGCAAGAACACAGAAGGAATTACTTTTTATGTAGGGTAGTGTCAGAAAAGATTTCTAAGAGAATGTGAAACTTCAATACACGTCCAAATGTAAAGAATAAGCAATGCACTTTCTGCTGTTTTGGAGTTGGATATGCCAGAAATAATGGCTGTTGAGTCTAAACTGAAACAGAATTTACACTTAGGATGTACTGGAAAAACAAGAGTAGGAGAAAGAATGGAGTTACGATTTTTTTTGCAGTACTGTCACTCCCACTCAGGAACAGAGCCATCTCTTTCAGGTCTTTCCTGATGACTTCTAATTAAAATTTAGTATTTTCGTTATGTAGGCATTGTATGTGTGTTAGTCTCCTAGGGTTAACGTATAAGTTTTCACACACTGGAGGTCTTACAGCAGACATTCAGTCTCACTGATGAGGAAGGTACAAGTCAGCTGGGCTATGTGCTCTGAATGCACTAAGGAAGTCCTTTACTCTTTCAGCATCTATGCACACAGCAATTTGTGCTTGCAACTGCATCAACCCAATCTGTTTTCAACTTTACATGGTCCCCATATACTTGAATCTCCGAATCTCTCTTTGTAAAGACGTCATTGGATTTAGGATCCATCCAAATCAAGTATGGCCTATCTTAACAAATTCCATCTGCAAAGACCCTATTTCTAAATAAGCTTCTATTTGTAGGTTTTGAGTATGCATGAATATTGAGGGAATGGCATTCAAGCCACCTTAGCATGTCTCTTGATAGGTGTGCTCACCACCACCAGTATCAGTGAATAGCCACATACCAAAGTGATAAAAAATAAGCCCTGATAGTCAAGCTTTTTGACTTTCAACCAGACTTTCTAAGCCTCATCCAGGAATAAGAGCAGTATCTATCTTGTGAAATTGTAATAAAGATTACAATAATAGGCTTAAACTGTGTTGGACATACTGTAAGTACTTGAGCAATGGAGTTCTAGCTGTTACAAAATTTTTTGCTATTTGAATAACATCTTTTGTATTCACTGGTCATTGCTGGTGAATTGGAAAGCTGTCAAATTTTGTACAGTGGTACTGTAACCATCTTATGAGTCTTATTTTCGTTTCTCCTATATTTTGTTGGTGGCACTCACACTAGCTTCAAAGTACTCAAAACAATGACTATAGAACCCATGAATGGCCACAAGAAGGGGTAGCGTCTGAAAAGCACCTTATACACATTTCTGTCATCAGAGACAGGCTCAGATATCCTGCTTTAGTCTGCCAGAATGAGAATGTGTCTACTTTCATTACTATCGTATTAGAACCAGTGATTCAGTCCCAAACACATAGTGTTTTTGCTCTTCTTTTTCAGTATTAGGGAGTGAGCCTAGGGCCTCACACTGAGCTACATCCCCAGCCCTTTTCATCTTTTGAGGTAGGATCTTGCTAAATTGCTTAAACTAGCCTTGAACTTGCAATCTTCATGCCTCAGCCTTCCAAGTTGAGATGATAGCAATCTGGCTTGAACTATATAGTAAAAGCTGTTTTTCTGATATATTCCTGCTGTGTACTGTGCTGGACAGATTATAGGTACTCGATAACAAAATGATTGATGTAGGTAGGGGTGACTCTTCCCTGTGTAGTGAAAGTGATCCATGAATTTGCTAGCTCTTTCCTGGTATCTAATCACCCAGAGGCACATAGTATCCCCCTTCATTCACTTGCGGGCATGAAGGCAGGTACCATGTTCCCTACCTTGTTACTCACAGAGCACAGAAGTCACCTTTAGCAGAGTCTAATAAATAGTAATATCCACTTCAGCACTTGAGCAGCATCTCAATGGTGTAAAAACCTGTCCCTTGCCAAAGCCCAATGTGAGGAGTTTTTGGCAGTAAAGTCTTTGTCAGATTGATTAGCTTGGGAGTTACTGAGGGGATTAGTGAAGCATACTTCTGTGTGTTTCTGGGTAGTCATGGAGGCATGATCTTGGGTACCATAACTGTTTTCTCACCCCTTCCTGACACTGTTCCTTTTCTTCTCAGCTGCCACAATCTAAACATCTGCTCTACCACACCTTTCTACCATGTTTCTGCCCTGGAACCAGCTGACCATGAACTGAATCTCCTGAGCCAAATCAAACTTTTCCTATTTTAGGTTTTGAATGTCAGGTATTGTGTTCCAACCACAGGAAACCTAATACAGAAAACTGATACCAGGAGTGGGGTTGTTGCTACGACTGCCTGACCACGTATTTTCAGAAGACTTTGGAACTGGTTTATGGGAAGTTATGAAATGTGGGCTAGAGAAGCCTTGGAATACGGCAAGCAGAGCCTGAGAGGAAATTCTGGTTGGAACTCAGAAAAGCAGAATGTAGACAGACATGCAGACAGTAAAGGTCATGCTCAGGAGATTCCAGTTGGGAAGAAAGACTCCATTTGCTGCTGGACAAGAGTTCATGTGTGTTACACTCTGGCAAAAAGTTTGTCTACATTTTTTCCATATCCTGAGACTTTGTGGGAGACAGACTAAGGGATGGATAAAGTTTTTAGTCAGATTTATAGTACTACTTGAATTGGCAGAAAATCTTGGCACAGTCCACATCATAGGGTGGGGGGCTTTATCAGAATGGAACATGCAAGAGTTGTGAGGCTTCCACTCACATTTCAAAGGTCTGGGGAGCCAAGCAAGGAGCACCCAACAGGGCAATATGTGAAGCTACAGAGACAAAGCCAACTGTACAGTGGAGACGCTGGAAAGTCGATGTCATGCAGACTGCAACCAGCAAAACAACAGCTCAACTGTCTAAGCCCCTCAGTACCATGTACCCTGGATATAGGACACTGAGCTACAGGAGTTAATGTCTGTCTTGCTGGGTTTTGGTATTCCCTTGGTTGAATTCTTTTAACTCTACTCCTCCCTTTTGGGATTGTAATGTCTACTCTGGACCATTGTTCTCTTAAGTTATGTAACTTATTTTTTACTTTTATAGAAGCTCACAGGTGTTTGCCTTGAGTCTCATATGAGATCTGACCTAGAGATAGATTTTTTTTTTTAAAATGTTGGAGCTGTTGAGACTCTGGAGAAGGGAGGATTGCATTCTTGTTCTTCACTCTACAAAAGGACAGCTGTCACGTGTTAAGCAGAATCACTAACTTGCTATTGTTTTTGTTTGGAAATAAAGTGTGGTTTAAGAAGATGTGTTTGGGTGTCAAGTTGACAAGGGATGGAACGTAATGGCTAAAACTTTATTCTGTTGATTCAACTGGGAGTTGCTGAGGGGATTAATAAAGCATAGATCTGGGTATATCTGGGTGGGTCACGAAGGCATGACCAGAAGAAGCCTATCTGGTCCCTTGTCCCTTCCTCTCTGGTGCTGTTACTCTGCTCTGCTTTTTAGCCACCATGAACTTAGCATCTTTGCTCTGCCATACTGTTCCTCCATGTTTCTACTATGGAACCAGTTGACCATGAACTGAATCCTCTGAAATCACGAGCCAAACTAAACTTCTCTTCAAATTGTCCCAGTGATAGAAAAGGTAATACATGGTTCTTCTCAAACCATCCTCAATCATGTTTCTGTTTCCTTTTAGCATTTCTACCTGAGATTTCTACTCACCAGAACACTTCTACTAAGTTGTTCCTCTTAGAACAATACTACCCCATTTCCTCTATTATGCTTAACCAAAATCTGCTATTATGCTTTTTTTATTGACCCACTAGCATGCTCACTATAAAAACAAAAATCTTGACTATTTCTTGCCTATTGTATCAATTCCTAACACTTAACAATGTGCAGCACAGGGCATATCACTAATTTGTTGAAGGAACAATTATGTCTGCTAAAGCATTCATTAAAACTCATGAAACAAACACATTCTGGATAATATTCTAGAAATAGAAATCTTGTTTCTGGTTTTGTTCATACTTATGATGCCACCACTTAGTATTGGATGCTGCAGAGGATAGCCAAAGGGAACTAAAAGCATGAGATGCTAGGTACTCTGATACTGTTTTTCCAAATTCTGTACTTGTTTTCCTCAATTGCAGAGCCGAATAAAATAGTTATTAGTTTCAAGACTGCTCCTGGAAATTCCAGAATAGCTAAGTTAATCATAGAATAATTGAATACTCACAGCTGGAAAGCTCTTAGTATAATCTAGAGTATGGCACATTTCTTTGTTTTAAAGATGAAGTAACTCTTGAGTCCAGCAAAGCTTTCAGACTTGTCAGACCATATGTTTACTAAGTCTTGCTAATGCCTCGCACTTGGTCATCTGAAGCTATGTGACAATCTTTTTACCATTCACCCCCTAAATGGTATTCTTTTCCTTGAGTAGACACCAACTCTTTGGAGGGGAAGAGGTGAGAATTCAGGATTGGCTGTTTCCTATTTTCCTTCTCTTCCAAGGCTGAGATTTTTGAGTGCTGGTCTGTTGGAATGAGAGGAACAAGCATCAACTGGAAGTGAGTAGCAATGATGCATCACTCTTTACAGAACAGCCCCACTCTGGGGTGGAAACACACATCCAACTTTACAGTTCTGAGACTCTTGCATCTGCTAAAGTGGGTAAGAACTTACAAGTCAGATCCAGTAATACCCAACTGAGGAAAATTGAAAATTTAGCTACATTAGAAGATCCTGGTGAAACATAACAGCAATAGCCACCAAGCCACTCTGGGGGCAGGGGGTGTGCTGGCTAAAAAGGACAACTTATCTTCTTCGGGAAAACTCAGATTTGTGATTATCTATTACTAGGTCCCACCTGCCAAATGTATGCAGAGTGTCTAACAGTCATGATGCAAGAATGAACAAACAGGGTATGTTCAGAAAGACGGCACAGGGGTGAAGACAACAAACACGAGTATCTCTGACAGCCAAGTTCACTGAGAGGTTCAAGCAGGTGAATCTGTCTAAAGTTACACAGTTAATTTTAAACTGAGACTAAAATTCAAGTTTCCATTACAATACAGATCAATACCAACATTAACAAAGTGTTACACATAAGTTCAAGTTACATTTAATGTTGTTGTCCAAAACTGTATTTATTTTTGAATGACATTCTTTTATCCCACATTTGAAATAATTTAGTTATATAAACACAAGTTCTTAAAAGCAATAAAGCCCCCTACCCCAAACCAAATCACTAAAGATAGATGGTTGAGACCTGTAAATATGAATGCCATTTGATCAGACACCATGTTTGAGTCCATTTCTTACTGTAACAGTTCATTCTACAAAGATCTATAAATTACAGATACAGTTGTCAAGACAGATCCTCACCTGGACATTTGCAGCCAACACACAGACTTGTAGCAATACAGTCAGCAGCCACTCTTATTCGACAATAAAAGCAGATCACTTTGGTGTTGATCACTCAACTCCTGAAGAAAGTTTCTAATGGAAAGTGGTACAAAGAAACCTTTCCACCATACAAAATAAAATAAGAAATAATAAGAAAATCTGGGAGGGAGTCAGGATAAAGCTGGATCACTAGCTTTGCCAGTGCAAGTGCCTGCTCATCTCTACTGGACTTGCTGGGCACCTGTAGGGTCAATCAGCTTTTGGGCACAAGTTTTCTAGAAAGGCCCTGCATTCAATAATGGCAAATCATTACCTTAATGAAGTTGTCTGTGGGATATCCCCTGAAGTTCATGTAGTTTAAGGTATGGAGCACAAGTGAACTACCCCTTTCCACCTCAGAGTAAGGGCACATTTCTTACTTCTGTTTTTCAGCCAGGAGCTCCCTGTGGTGGGCTTTTCAGAAGACAATTTAGGTTTTTAAGATTCACCCAATGTAAGCCCTGAAACGCTAACTTCAGCAGTCCAGGGCAAGTGTGATTTGTGATAAAATAGAGCATCCAATAGAGGTGATGGCCTCTATTAGGTTTCTACTGTACAACCACCTAGACTGAGGACAGTTTCTAAGTAGATCTCATACTGTTGGATTCACTCAGGACTCACATGGCTCATACATTTTCTCTCACTGTTTTTATATAAAAAATTAGTTTAGTTGGCACCCATAAAACTTGCTTTATCTTAACACAACTCAAAAATGCAGCAGGAAGGCAGGCACTGTTTATTCTCTGTATGCATTTATTTAACACTTATTAAACACCTACAAATGAACTCAGAAGTTTTTTATTTTTTAAATTCGAAGCCATAAAATGTGGCCACAGGTGAGAGGTTACCAAAAAGCAGAAGAAAAAGTCAAAATAGCTTGCTCCCCAAATTCTGCCTTGCAGCAAAGGAGTGAGATCCCCAAATGCAGGGAAACCATAAAATGGAGATGCCCCTTCCAAAGACTAAGAGAAAGGAAGCAGCAAAGCCAGTCTGGAGGAACAGATGGCTCCACAGCGTCAAATCTTGGATCTCCTCTGCACCTCCAGCCTTCACTTTGCTTTTAACCTTCTGGCTTCCTTCCCTTTCCCAGGTGAAAAAAGCAAACGAAATTCTCCGGGATGTCTGTTATAGTCCCAATGAGTTTACTTGTTGTTGAAGTCAAACCTAAAATTAAAGTCAACAAATTATGAAGTTTTCTTCATTAATGATGAAAAACTCCCCATTCAAAAACTGTACTAAGAAAATGTGTTCCTAAGTAGCCATCCAGTTTTAACTGCAGGGCATATAATCACTTTGCAAACAAACTGTACTCACTACGATTTATGAATAGGTACTGTACTGGTTTTGTATTTTTGTTTGGTTTTTTTCTTTTGGCAAACAGAACAAAGCAGAGAACAAAAAATGTTAAGTCTTCATCATCATGTAGAAAAATAAAACAAACCTAAGAGATTTACCTATGTGTCAAGTGATTCATACTATAGAGATAAAACAAAAACCTACACTTACAGTAGTTTTAAAAATCCTTAGTGCAAGAAACATAACCAATTATTACAGATCAATAGTAATTAATGAATATGGAAAATTTTCCTATACAGAGGTAGAGTCCAGTGCACAAGGCTAAAACAATATTCAATAGTCTAAACAAGACTGAACCAGGTTATACGGAATTCACTTTAAATTTCAGGTATTAGACTGTATGTACATACATACAATAAATAGACTATACAATTTTCAAAAGTAGTTTAATAAACTCCACAAAATAATAGCAGATGCATTGAAATATTTACATAAGTCAATTTTCAAATCTCTCATTCAAATAAAAGGGATAAAAATAAGATTTCTGCTCTTAAGTCAGCAGAACCTCTTTCCTGAAATGGATTGATAAAATAAGATATTTTACATGACAGGAATGAATTTATGTCTACGAGGTATTAATATTCAGCTAAGAAAATATGTCCCTTTTTAAGCTATATAGATTAGGGAATATAAAATGTTATTTTCTATATTTTTAGATCTCTATTTAAAGTTCTAAATTCAATTCTTGAAGAGAGAAGCTGATTTGGTTCCCAAAGCAAATCACAATTACAACGGGAAGGTAATTAAGTTTTCATTTTCTGCTGACTGCATTTAAAAGTGTAGGCCAGAAAGAATTTGGCCATATTTCTGGCCCAAATAATTATGATTATACATAACACACATTCCAACCAACTTTTTGGCTTGGTGCTCTTAGAATTTTGACTTTCTAAATCCCTTCCATTTTCAAAGCATATTTTACTGTGAGTAGGAAAGGCGGGGGTCAGGTATATGCCTTTAGGGTATTCAAAACTAACACAGAAATCTAAAGTTCCAAGTTCACATAAAAAGACAGTGAAACAGAGACCATCCGCTGTTTTTTGCCTCAGACTTGAAAAATATTCAGGAACCTCAGTCACTGTGGCCTAAGAAAATAAGCAAAATCCCAAAGCCTTATCTGTGTAAATGACTCAGATTCTTAGACTTGATACTAAACTTGCTATTTGATATTGTATCTTTAACTCTTTTATTTTATTTGATATAAAATATTCTTATATCTAGCTCATAAGAAAATCAGGGATAGTCAGAAAATGAAAAAGCATGGTCATAATTAATGAAGCATAAACCTTCACAGTTTGGATTTTGTATCTCCTCTAAGCACCCACAATGAAAATGCAAGCTGAGTTTTTATTCAATCAATCTGTGAAAAATACCTCAGTAAATAGTAACATTTCCCTGTCAATGATCTTCCCGTTGTACCACCCACCCACCCACCCTTTTTTTTAGTTTTAAATTTTTTAAAAATTTTATACAAATAGACTAACTGATTTAAAGTAAACATATAAAAATTGAGAAGAATATTGCTTGCAACAATGGACATGGTAGTAGAAGGAACTAGACAGGAGAACAGAGAAATGTCTCCACATGGTGACTCTGGCACATGGAGCCGCCTGGATCGGTCCTAACCCAGGGAGGCCCTTTGCTGCACACTGTTTCCTTCAGCCAGCAAAGTTTGACTGATTTGTAACTACAACTGGTGGGGGGTGGAGGGGTGGGAAGATATAGAAATAATAACAACAAAAACAGCAACCATAAGAAAACTGGAAGGCACAAGCACCCATGTGATCTAGAATTTTCTTGGCATGAAGAGTAAGACGAGAAAGGGATACTTTTGGTTTAGCACTACAGTCAAGTGAATTTTGCCACTGTTGAAGAAAAACCATACACAGTACAATAAAGAGGTACAGAAATGTAAGAAGCACATCCCACTTATGAGGAAGAAAGCTCAGAAGACAGCTCACAAAAATAGTGCAGAGAGAAACAAACAGTACTATTTATTTGGATGTCTGTGCCATAGTGGGTACAAACTATATTCTCTGCTCTGTGGGACCAAAACAATAAAAATAAACAAAATCCCTCAAACCCCTCCCCCCAAAAGAAAAAGCAGCAAGAAGGAATGCAAGAAGTCTTACAGAACACACTGATCCAAATGGGGTGGTAAGCGTGGCACTCCTGTCTTTAATGCACATCCAACTTGGCTACCTACTGTGTGCTTCCGACTCATTCATCTCATGATCAGACCAGGTGTTTAAGAAATGGCCAAGCCACTCAACCATTTTCCCTCCTCCACACAACTTCCTTTCCCATTTTTTCTGCCTCCAGGATGAGTCTGTTTCCTCCACAAAGGAAGTGCTGTTAATGGAGATGAGGAAAGGTGTGAAACAGGTTTCCAGAATACTGACTTTGCTTCCCCTGAAGCCTTGCTGTGTGCGGCCAACAGCGCGAGGCGGTGTGAAGGCTGACTGCTGGAGCTATGAGTCAGAAAAAGAAAGGAAGAACAAAAACAAAACCACTCCAACATGTCTTTTCTCAAACCACAGGAGAAACTGAGGGGTGGTACGGGATCCAGTGAGGACACTGAGCAGTTAGGAGATGATGGCCGGTGACCACCTCGGCAGAGTTAGATTGTCAGCACTTGCTGACCGCTTCCGTGAGGATCTTCTCAGGTCCTTGTACTTGTCCTCACAGAGGCGAGAGATGGCCTGGGAACAAGAGGGACAGGGCAGGTCAAGGCAGGACCCCACCTGGTCTTGGAGCAGCAGTCCTCCTTCACCAGGAGGGTCTGTGCTCCCACCCCCAGTCACTGTGCCAAGGTTGCTCACTCCCAGAGGCTGCTGTGTGCAGTGATCCTAATGAATGTAGTCTACTTCTATTTTCACTTACCTTTCAACACACTGGCCAATTTAGACAGTCCATCTCCTTCCAGCAGACTGTCCACCTCCCAAGGCCCCTGCAGCAGTATGTGCTGAGGGGCTTCGTAAGTTCCAAGTAAGGCACCACAGGCCATGTTCAAGAACCTGGACGCAGAAGGAAACGAGCCCCCACTCTATTTGAGGGACCTCATAACCAATGATAGTGTCAGAACCAGACTTAAGAGTTTTGCTTGGAGGAGGATCAGGGCATGCTCAGCAGTGGCAACTGAGTGCTAGGCTGAGACTGGGGAATACAGAACTGCCCATGATTTTAAGAGAGTACTCTAAAACTCTAAACTGAATTTCAGAAAAACAATTTGAGTGGTAGCATGGAAAACAGACTGGAGGAAAGAAACAGGAAACAAAGATGTCTTTGTCCAAATGAAAAGAGACAATCTAATTCCTTAGGGACTTAAAAGTTGTTACATTTTTCAGAGCAAATTCTTTTTATTCTCTTAAATGTCCTGAGATTAACATCTGTTGTTTCTCAACTGATAGTATGAGACTAAATGAAATACCACAAAAATGGGTTAAATGTTCTATCTTATTTTAGATTTTATCATGAGAAGTGACATTAGGTTTAATCATATCTCTCACAGGTAAAAAGATACTAATTTATTTCAAGGACAAATACCCTGCTAGTGAAGAAACTAATCTGCATTTGCCTTGGCTCTTGGTGTACATTCTACAGTACAACCAACAGACCAAAATGTTATTTGGCAGCAGATCTGAGCAGGTAGAGAACTTTAGATAAGGGCAGCTTCTGACACATCTCAATCCTTGTGTTCTGTTATGTTAGTTCATTTGGTTCACTATTCAAATGGACCAACAGAGATTCTCGGTTCTGGAAAGAAAGACATTTTCACTCTTTACCGATTACTTCAAAGGGGTATGAAGGGATTTTTCTGAGACTGCATCCATTCAGCCCCACAGCAGTCTTTTTATCAAAAAAAAAAAAAAAAAAAAAAAAAAAAAAAAAAAAAAAAAAAAAAAAAGACAGGGTCCTGCTATGTAGTTCAGGTTAGCCTTGGGCTTGCAGGGACCCTCTTGCCTTAGCTTTGTCTCAAGTGCTGAAATTACAGGCATGTGCCACCATGCCCGGCCTGAGTCTCCTTTGTCCTGATGACCCCTCAGCACTGAGCATAGCAATACCAACCCCTCCACCTCAGCCAGCTTGTGCTCTTGGCTTGGCTGACCCAGAGCTCAAGATGTTCTCCATCAGAAGACACATGTGCACCTCCTTTAGGCCCAGTGTTGGCCAGGAGCCTGCTCCTCCCACCAGCAGTGGGGCCTCAGTGTGGGCTGCAGCTGGTTCATGCTCACCAGGAAACCTGGATTCTAGCTCATGTGTGTTCTTGTGAGCGTGTGAGTATGTGCCCTGGGACGAGTCCTTGAAACAAAGGGTTTTCCATTCTTCCTCTTGAATAAGTCAGAAAGAGCATTTTCAATCCAGTGGCTGACATACAATTACAGCAAAATGGTGCAGTTCTAAAAACCACCCTAGATTTTATCCCAATGGTAGGCAACCAGTCTGTTCCACTGTTTTTAGTTTCCTTTTTGGGACTACTATTTATTTTTTAAAGTGTGCATGTAACAGTACTGGGGATTAAGCCCAGGGCCTCAGGCACTCTGGGCAGGTTCTCTACACTGCAGTATATCCCCAGCCTAAAACATTCACTTTATAAGCCTGTAATCCATAACAACTCCTATCTCCCTACCTCTGGCTTTGTTTTGTTCAGTTACTAGTTCTGTCACCACTACACTGCCCACTGCCCATTGAATCCTGTCCTAAGTAGGAAAAGCATCTCACTTGAGCTAGATGTTGGAGTGGGGAGTGCAAGACTTCTTGGGTTTCACCAAGTTTAGGATAGGGTTGTGCCATCTGCCACTTTAGTCAAAGGTTCTATAGGATGAAATCAAAATGTTGTTCGGGGATTAAATGCCAGAGGGCGACTCGGCACACCTCTGGAGGAGAGGGTTTTGCCAGGATCCTTTTTACCACCTGCTTTTTTTTCTTGTCTGAAAGATGGAAAGAGCCTGATAAAAATATGAAGGTGAGCTACACGCATATATGCCATGATAAGACCCCAAAGTCAAAAGGTTAATGATGGTTCAGCCCAGTACCGAAACTAGTGAAGTCAACACTCACAGCACTATTTTAGGAAAAAGATCGATGCAGTCAAATCTTTTTGAGTCCCAATTCTTAAATTTGTCTGGTAGTTTTTTCCTAAAAAGTATCTGTTGAGAAATACCTTCACTGTGGGCATAGATGCTTAAAAATACTCTAAGGTCAAGGGTTTTAAAAAATCTTTGATTTAAAAATAGAATCAATGAATATTAAGTAAAAACTGATTTTAAAAGGCTATTAAAACATAAAATTAAAAAAAGAAAAAATATAAACTTGTACAAATTATAATTCACTACAGTAAGTGACTGGCAACAAATCTGGGCCCTTGTTCTTATTTTACAGTACATTATGGGAGAAATGGGTGCAGTGGCCACATACACTGTGGGAATCAAATGATGCATCTGCAGCAGTACACTAGAAAACAATGTTTTACACGTTCTTACCTCAAGCTTGTGGGCCCTCTCTCTGCTCAGGGGCTCTAAGGGAAAGCTCAGGTTGTTCGCTTCTGCCAGAGAACGAAGATCAAAATAATACTTGGCGTACACACTGGAAGGGACATTGATGTTGAACTGGAGCAATTCAAGAAATTGTCGCTCTAGCTCATTCCTGCAAAGCAAAAGCAAAAACAGCACACATTTAGCTGCCCCACCAGGTTGCGCGGCTGGCCAAGACCAGACTCCAGAAAACTGCATCCTCCAGGGAGAAAAGTGATCTAATTAATTGCCTAGTTGAACACCAGAGATGTGGTTTAACCAGCAAACTGGTATTAAAAATCGAATCCACTTGATCTGATGCCCAGGAGGATGAAGCCTGATTAATTGGGATGATTACCAGGAAGTGCTTCACGGTGACTCATTTCACTGAGCCGTAACTCACATGGCAGGAGGCTCTGGCTACGCATCTCAGCATGAAAGTCTATTCCCATGGCCACAGCCTGGGCCTTGCATGGTGGCACTGGTAAAATCGTCAAAGAGCTGTCGGAGGGCAGAGGGCTTAAAACATGCCCCAAGGAGAAAGCTCAGCCTCCTTCTCCTGGGAGGAGAGAATAGGAATGGTTTGGGTGTTACTAATGGGAAAGCTGCAAGCACACTGACCTTGAAGAAGGAAAGCACAGTCTCTGGCTCACATAGGTGCCTCAATCACCTGGAAGGTGCGGCCTTTAAGCCCTGGCTCTGTTGGCCTTGATGAGCCAGAGGCTGGCTGGACCCATACAGTCATAACTAGTCAACTCAGGAGCCGCATGAGGAGAGATGATATTAAGATTCATCATGCCAACCCACTTACAGTTCGGTAAAAATAAATGACAGGTACCTGAAGATATTTTTAAAGTTCTACTTCGAAAATTTCTCCTATCAATTAAGTCAAATGAGATGAGGTGTATTTCTCAAGAGTTACTGGGGGAAGGTGACAGTGACAGATCTATTCCTTGTGTGCTGGCCCTGGGTCACACACTCAGTTTCAAAGCCACCTCCCCTAGGAAACAGTTAGTGATGCCTGGCTCCATCACATACCAGTTACCTGCTCCTTTCCTTTATCACAGTACATTGTAACTGTTACCTTCAGTGTTTCCCACTTGCCTTCTTGAAGACAGGAATGGTGGCCTCTGATTTTACATAGATGAGAGCTGATCTAACTTTAGGGAAGCAGGGGGCTCTGCCATGAAGACAGCGGGTTAAAGCAGCGGGTATTTCCATGTGATCCTTTCAAACCACCTGCACCCCATGCAGGAGGTCAGGACACATGGTTCCTGTGTTCAGAAAGAGAGGCTAACATCAGTGGGCCTGTCCCAAGAGCCAGGCATCTGGCCTCCTGACCCAGCCTCTGCACACTAGTCGTGTTCCCCTGTCTGCAATGAACATGTACCCTCACTCTTTAGATCTCAAAGGTAAGCTATCAGAGACCAAGCAGACTATGCTCCAGGGACAGGTGCACAAAGGAGGCAGAGCAGGGAGGTTGGATCGCAGTGAGGGCCTGGGCTTCAGGGAGGCAAAGCTATTGGGCAGACAATTATGAAGTTTCAGCAAGCTGCCGGCAAAGGCCTGCATGAAGTCAGATTCAGGTACCTTAATGAGACAGACCATATGTCTTGTTTATTTTTATGCAGTTTAGTGAAAGGAGTTAACAAGCTTCAAGTATATATATCGAGATAAGTTTTATATTTTTAAGAAATGCACTTTTATTTTGGATTTTACTTAAACTTTTACTTATGCTTCATTTAAATGACACCTTAAAAAGAGATCATCCTTTGAAATACTGGAATCCAGGTAGGATAACAGTAAGAGTGTTAAAAATACAGTATTGCTAAGGCCAGAAGTGGTAAAAATACAGTAACTGGGCTAGAAGGATAATCCTGTGGAAACAGGAGCTTCCTGTGGATAGATCACCATCTGGTGGTTACAAGGTGGCACTGCAGAGCTTATTCTTCCAGTTCTGAGCAAATCTTTTAATATTTTGAGAACTAGTTTGATAGTCCTATTAAAAATGGCGCATGGACGCCAACCACTCCAGCTGAAAGTACACAAGATGAGTAAAGTCAGAGCAAACTGATTTTGGACAAGGTGGCATTTTCCCAGAGCTCTGGAAAAAAGAACCCATTTTCCTCAGGCTTGTGCTTGAATATTCTTGGTTAAGCTCTGGAAAAGGGTATTTAAGAGATGTTACGTTTTCAAATTAATGCAGAATACAATGAAATAAAGAATAACTTCAAATACTTCTGATTTCTAAACTGTAATCCTAAAAGGGACATATGCTGGTTTGCTGTGTGATAAATTAACAGAGAACTAACACTGATGTGTGAAGAATAGACTTAATGGATTTACTGCCCTTGTTTGGATAACTATGAGGTAACAGTTCTGATGTAAACATTTATAAGAAACAAATTCCAGGCAATGAGCAAAAAATAGCCTGATACTGCACAGTAACCCAACTGAGCTGGTATAATATGGTAACTTGAAAATAAGACTCTAACACAGAATAGAGTTGCTTTTACCATCTAAGTCCTGGCCTGTCTTTCCAGAAAACTGGGACTTGAAAAGGCAGGTGCCATTCCAGCAATTCCACTCAACTCCAGGGTATATATGAAAAACTAAAATCAGGCTCTTAATGCAGTATTCTTCAAGTGGTACTGTTCATACAAGTTCAATGTGGAAGCAACATTTACTGTCCATTTATGGGTTAAAAAAAAATAAAATGGGATATGTTTATAAAAGAGTGAAAAGGAACTGATATATGCTACAACACAGATAAACCCTGAGGACATTATGCCAAGGTTTTGAAATAAGGCATTCATGAAAAAATAAATACTATATGACTCTACTTATGTGAGGGACCTAGAGTAGTCAAATTCACAGACAGAAAGTACAATGGTGGATCTCAAAGGCTGGGGAGGGAGGAGAACGATTATGTTTAATAGGCATAGCTTCAGTTTGGACAAATGAAAAAGTTTTGGGAACACAGAGTAGTGATGGTTGAGCAACACTGTGAATAAGTTGAATTCTACTGAACTGCACACTTAAAAATGGTTAGGATGGTAAATTTTATGCTATGTATATTTTAAAACACACCCCAACAAAACCAGATACCAGGCATCTAGTGAGGGACTAGGGACCTTGCTGTGTCCTCAACAGCTATGCAACACTGAGACAAGTCCCTTGCATTCTCATTTGGGATTCCTTTGCCTACACAGGAAAATAACCCTCAGAGGATTACTGCAAACAAATATCCAAGTGTAATTTTTAAACAGATTTTTTATGCACAGAACTCAGCACAATCAAACTCCTGCATTCCTCTCCCATGCACAGCAATGGCCATTTGTTGGTTTGTTGACCTAAGATGTATGACCACCTCATTGTTGTGAGGGTGAGGAGAGACTGGCCTGAGTAGATCTGACTGCTGTCTGTGACCAAAGACCGTGGCCTGGCCGTTCTTCAAGTGGAGCCTGCCGCTGCATCCCCAAAGGTTCAGGTGCCTTCTCAGGCAGAACCCCATGTTCAAAATATGGGAGGGTCTTCAAGAAAAGCTCTTCCCTGTGGAATGATTCATGGGCTGTAAATTAACCTGGGGTCAGAAATATGAGGAAGGAGACTTTGGAATGCTACTGCACAGGCCAAGGAGAAGGATGCAGAATGGGCTTAGGAAATGCCTGGAGAGCAAACACTACCACAAAGCACATTTTAAAAAGCTTTCCACCTCAAACTTTTCCTTCGAAGAAGCTCCAAGTGAAAGCTCAGGCTGTTTACCACTTGCAGGAAATAAAGATCAGTGCATGACATGCAACTAACACATTGCTAAGTGACAAAAAGTGTATTACTAGCATATATATTAGTTTTGCAAAAACAAAAAACAAAAGAAAGCAAAAGTATATACACTCTGGGAAGGAAGTCATGTATCAAAATGTTAGCAGTATTCTTTCTGGGTGAAAGGATTATTAGAAAAAATATGGCAGTTCATGCCCTGAAAGATGGGGCATACCTCAGCAGATCTGAGACTTGTCCTTCTCAAAGGTTTTCCATCTGTTCTTGGGCCCAAACTATGGGCTCTTCACATTTGGAAGACAAAGTAAGATGACAGGCATCTTCCTCACTCTGGGACAGTCATGTGGGACTTGTGGATGGAACCAACCACTTTTCTCATGTGTAGTGTGTAGTGAACCAACGACTTTTCTCATGACAGTGCAGCCCAGGTGGACATCCAAATGTGGGGTCC
Source organism: Dasyprocta punctata (assembly GCA_004363535.1). Classification (NCBI taxonomy): domain Eukaryota; kingdom Metazoa; phylum Chordata; class Mammalia; order Rodentia; family Dasyproctidae; genus Dasyprocta; species Dasyprocta punctata. The sequence goes on from RJWM01002754.1 coordinate 35,971, forward strand.
CATCCTCGCTCAGAGCTGGGTGGGGGATGTGAACTCAAGAGTTATGTTACACCTGCACAGGTGTCCACATAGTCTGTGTGTCCAGCAGACTGGGGCAGACCCATGGGTGCAGAGCTAACTGCTCAGAAGGGGTCTGGGGGCCTTGGTTCCCTTTCTGAAGCTGTGCTGGAGAAGATATGCTTATCTTTACCTTGGGCCAGGCTCCAAGGATGTCTCAAAATTCCTTCTCTCTCCCCCTTGATGGGGTACCTGGATGTTATTTCTACTCTTAACTATTTGAATGATGCTGAATTTTGGGGGGACAAAAAAAGACCCCAAATGAAATATGCAATAAAAAGAATTCCAGGGCTTACAGAGGGAGTAGGCTTAACAGTACAATGCTTGCCTAGCAAACAGAAATCTCCAGTTCAGTCAAAAATTGAAAGCAAAATTTCTAACACTAGATCTATGGTTCTGTGCTCACAAAGTATCTTAAAGCCTCTATCTCTACAAACTTGATTCACAGTCACAGACATCCAAATAGCTCCTATAATGCTGTGGATTTCATTTCTTCCTTCAGTGAAAGTCTACTGGGTGCATTAGTTTGTGGCGGTTATTAATACCACAGACTAAGTAGCAGAGACAGCAGGATTTATTTTCTCAGTCTGGAGGATGCACAGACCCAGGGAGCCAGCACAGCTGGTTTCTCCTGTGGCCTTTTTCCCTGGCTCACAGATGGCCATCTTGCTATTGTTTCTCACTGTTTTTCCTATATAAGTCTTAATCTCCCCTAAAATGACAACAGTCAGACTGGGTAAGGGCCCACTCCAATGACTCCATTTTAACTTAACTCTTTAAAAATTCCCACTCCAAATATGATTACACTTGAGATACTAGAGATTAGGACTTCACACATGAATCTGGGTGGTGTAGAGCCAAAACTGACCCATGTAACACTGCCTTCAGGCCCTCCAAAGTGCAAGTGCCATTTCACATGCAGAACATACTCACTTCCTCTAATAGCTCTAAAGTCTTAACCCATTCTAGCATCAACTCTAAGTCTAAAAACCTCTAAATCAGGTCTGGGCAAGACATGAAATACGGTTCATCTTGAGGCAAAAATTCCTTTGTAGCTGTGAACCTGGGAATCCAAATAAGCAACCTGCTACCAAAACTGAATGAATGGTGGGAGAAGTATTGGATAGACCCTCCCTTCCTGAAGGCAGGCACCCTAACCCTTCAGCAAGATGCAAGGGGTCTTAGGGAAGCCTAAAGTCTAGAAGGCATTAGATTCCAAGTCTTTAGGATAATGCCCTTTGATAATGCTCTTATCATCTGGTCCCTGGACAGCAGCCCTGCCTGTGGGGCCTACACTCCCAGGAGTTCATGGGAAGGGCCCATGCCTCCGGGTTGTTGGTGGCAGAGCAGAAGCTTTGCTAATAGCTGAAGTGCTTTTAAGGTGTCTTGTCCTTTTTCTTGAAGATAAATGCATGTCATGGTCAAACAGTCCCACAGAACCTCAAAGTCTTATCAGTCGTTGGGATAGACCTTGTATAGACCAAGATTGGAAAATCTGAAGTTTTCCAAATCTTTCATTCCTTTTTCTTCCATATTGTACTGGAAAAGTAGCAAAGAGAAACCAGGTTGTGTCTTAAACACTGCTCAGAAATCTTCTCAGCTACATATCCAAGCTCATTACTTAAACATCCTACTTCCCACAAAATGCTAGCACACAATTTGGAAACTCTTTGCCACTTTTTAATAAGGATCACCTTTCCTCCAGCTTCTAAGAATGTCCCTCAGTTCCGCCTGAGACCTCACCACAAGTAGCTCTAACATGCACATCCCTGGCAACATTTACACCTCTGAGGCAACATGAGCTTTCTCCATAGGGCTCCCTTTTTCTTTCTGAGCCCTCACCAGAACGTCTTCTATGTCCCTATTTCTACCCACAATCTTTTTGAGGCAATCTAGTTTCCTGGTTTTGTTTGTAACATGCCTTGAAACTCTTTCTGACTCTATTATCCAGCTCCTGCTCTACATTTTCAGGTATCTGTGATACTAAAATTTCATTTATTACTTGTTGAGGTTGCCATAATAAAATACAATGACTGAAATATCAGAAATTAATTTTCTTGTATTTCTAGAAATCCAAGATGAAGGTGTTGACAGGGCTTGCTTCTTCTGAGCAACCTATCCTTGACTTACTGATGGTAATCATTTCTATGCCCTCACAGGTTATCTGCAGTGTTGCCTGAGTTCCAAATGCCTCTCCTTATGAGGATACTAGGCTTGATTAGGACCCACTCTCATAATCTTATTTTAACTTACTATGTTTTTAAAGACTTCATCTCCAAATACAGCTACATTCTAAGTTACTGGGCATTAGGTCTTCAACATGGTTTTCAGGAGCTATGCAACTTGGGTAGCAAGTTTTGCTTTCAGTTACTTCTTTCTCAATCACTTCTCCTGCCCTGAAGAGACAGACAGGCCACTCACTGATCCTTATTAAGGTTCACTGTCCCAAGGGGAAAAACTACCAAGGGGTCATGTAACAGGATTATCCCAATATCTGGCATTGAGAGAGCAAAAAGTTCTAATGATAGGCTAATAACGTAATAACTTTCCTATTTTTGCTTTCAATACATTGAAGGAATTCTTGGTAGTCTTATTTGATTATCTTCACCAAAATGTGACTGTGATTTTACCAAGTAATTTAGAAAACATTTAAAGACTTAAGTGATGCTACTGTAACAGAACGCCTTGCAATTTCATCTACATATATAAATATATTCTCTCAGCTCTTAAGTTACAGAAGAAAAAGATGAACAGAACATGCTAAACTTTGTTTCATTCTACCAGTAAATAACAACCAGACTTGAAAATACAAATTAGCCGGGCATGGTGACGCACGCCTTTAATCCCAGCACTCGGGAAGCTGAGGTAGGAGGAGCGTTGTGAGTTCCAGGCCGGCCTGCACTACAACGCAAGCGCAAGGCTGGCCTGAGCTACACAGTGCGACCCTGCCTCAAAAAACCAGGGCTGGGAGTTTGGCTCAGTGGCTTAAGCGCCTGCCCTGGCAGGCACGAGGTTGTGAGTTCAATCCCCGGTACCGCAAAAAAAAAAAAAAAAATTAGTGGAAGAAAAAACAGCTATATTGATCTCATTACAAAATCTATTTATCATAAGTTTTACATTTAGATTTAATAATTTATCTCAGAATCTCTAATACGGTTATATTGTTTTGATGAACTAGGTGCTAATAATTCAGAAGGTGCTTTTTATGTTAGAACAAGAGAGTCCAGAAAAATGACACTGCAGTTTTAACCTACATGTACATTTTGTTAGAGAAGTTTGAGGAGTAAGTTACTGTGGGAATAAACTGAAAAGGAAAAATGAATTCAAAGAGAACTCAAAGAGAAGAGGAACAATATAAATGTTTAACTCTTAAGACAATGGCTAATGATAGGTACCATGCTGCAATGATACTCAGTCCATAATGCATACTTCCAAGTTTAAAACACTGTTTTTTAAAGTATACTGCAAATGACAGTTCTTTGCAATTTCTAAAACTTTTGAGAAAAAGTTTAATATCACCTTAAAAATGTAGTGGATATGCAAACAATTTTCCAAAAATCACCTAGGAATGGACAAGCTAAAATGTATGAAGACCTTTGCTATCAAGGATACCAGCTTTCTCTCTGAAACAGATATACCCAACTGCTCTGAATACTTCTATGCAATGAAGAAGTATAATATATAGCACAAAAGCATTCTTTTTGCTAATATCCTTTACTAGAAAAAAATACTCTTCCTTCTATCTTTTGGGAGGGGGAAAACTATACATTTGCAAATTTCCTTATATGCAACTATTTGATACATTTTCCTTAAGATAATATATAGGGTTTCACAGTACCTTAATACATACAACACAAAGGAAGCGGGGTATTAGGTATGCATCACTGTCACTTTTGAAGATCATTGCAGAATTATCATGTAAAGATCTGAACAGGCTGGGACTCAGGCAGCTGAGTTGCTTTCAAGTCTGCTACAAGACTTCAGTTCCTGATCAGGGCAGGGAGAAGAAAGGGGCCTCAGACACCTTGGCTCTTCTCACAAAGTTGTATCTTCTGAGGGATCCATCCCTTCTAGAGCCCAGAAGATGGCAATGGAGTAGAGGACCACCCCAGAGTTTCTTTGTGAAGACTATTTGCAATCTGCTTTTTTAAAAACAAATCTCTCCTTGCTTAGCGTGGTGGCACACCCCTATAATCCCAGCATTCGGAAGGATGAGGCAGGAGGATCACTTCGAATTCAAGGCCCGCTTGGGCTCCCTTGAGTTCAAGGGCAGAAAAGAATATTAAAGCTCTCCTTGTATGTGTTCTTCCCCTGCTAAGCCACAGGCATTTGAGTCATTTGTCAAATGCTGTGCAAGTGTGATGAGACTCAGCTAGCACAGTGATGGGGCTGTGTGGTCACTGATAAGACTTCAAGGAAAGGGCAAACCCAAGCCAAATGTGCATCAATCTTATTCAGACATAATAATGTTTACAACTTTTGTATGAATACTAGTTATTATTATACTCACCACAGTGCTAAGGTGCTTCAAAATGTTGAATACAGAAGCTACTTTATTCAATAAAATAGCTACCCTTCTGCACACAAGTCAAATTCATTATAATGTATAAATTGCTTAAAAGTATTGACTTCCCAACAAAAGAACTAATATTAAAAATACCTTCATCAAAACATTTTTTGTAGTACTGGGACTGAATCTAGGATTTGGGTCTGAATCCAGGATGTTTGCCAGGTAAGCTCTCTACCACTGAGCTACAATCTGAGCCTTCCTCAAAGTTTTATTTCCCGGGGTCCAAAGTTTGTAAAAAAGTTCAGTTTTGTTTGTGGACTGAAGAGCACAAACATAAGAGCTCCTCCGTATCTCACATTCTTTATTCTTCTCTGTTCTTTCATTTTAATCCTTCTGTGTTATCTGTGATTTGCATTTGCATCTCATTTTCTTTTGGAAACAGCAGGGTATAATAGCATGATAATATATAATAATAATGTAATAACATATAATAATATATAATATAATAATAAACAGCAAGATAATATTTAAGACTGTAATCTGATCTTAGCAGGTATTTTCTTTTGGTTTCACATCAGCAAGACGATTCGAGGAGGAAAAAAACAAATTCAAAGAGAAATGTGCACTCTTACAGAATCTAAGTGCTACTACTCATGGCAAGTCACTGGTCACATCTTTTAATATACCAAATAGGAAGGGATAACCAAGAAGCCACCTCCATGACACACAATTTGGTATCACATGCCAGAGAACAGATGAAAGTACAGCCCATGATGAAGGGCACAAGCCAGAATTTCTTACTACCTGTCGATCAAATATCCATCTCCTTTGTGGTATAAATGACAACTATTTCAGTAGCTGTTCTCACCTTGCAATATGATAAACAATTTTTTTTCTTATTATATTGCTCTGATCAGAAACTTCTTTATGTTTTTACTACTACACATGGTGAATTATAGACACAGAAAGTTTACAGGCCAAAACGCTCTACAACAAAAGACCCAACAGCACCAACAAATGTGCTCCAAAGGGCCCATGAATGCGTGGTTCCTGGGGACAAGTGACTCTGAGAGCCATAGTGGTGGGGAATCTGTAGCCAGCATGCCCTGTACCTGCAGCCTGGGAGAAGTCAGGGGCTTTGTGAAGAAGCCATGCCCCATAGGATAGCTGAGTCTAAGGAACAGAAATGGCATGGGATGTAGTAGAGAACCTCCTCTTGCCAAAAGCTGCCTCAGACAAGTGTGGTGAAGAGCTAAGGCAAACAAAAAAAATACGCAGAACACATTAGCAAGAATGGTGTCAGAAGTGACTGTCACAAGGAACTCTACATAGTTCGCTATAGCTGTGTTTATATAACATCTTCTTCCTCAGAGTCTCTGATCTCATTTCCTGCCTCCCCAGACATCGCAGACCCCTAGATGGCTGCACAATGTTTCCCATAAACAATCTTCCTGGGAACCTGAGGTTCAACCCAGCTGTGACACCCTACTGGTCCCGAGAGTTAGGAGTGGAGGGCAGCACCTCCCAGGTTATGGGTATTTCCACTGAGTTGGGGGAGAACATGCAGCTGATGATAAAGACACAGGACAGGCCCCAGCGATACAGGCTGATTTTCAGCAACTGGACTTGCAAAACATGAAACCATGGGGCACACATTCATTCTATCTTAAACAGACACAGATAATATTTTAGCTCTTTTGCTTTTTGGGTCAGTCTTTTTACTCACAGGACTGCTTGGGGTATTAAAACTGTGTCATCAGTCTGCCATGTCGTAACAGCTCAAATATACATCAGCACAGGGCTGGCCTACACCTTCCTAATTTAAGAAATGTTTGCCTACAATTCAGTTTCCACAAATCACTTTCCCAAAACCAGTGAGTGTGGTTGGTACCTGTCCCTGACCCACAATAAGGAGAAATACAGGTTTCTGTGTTTCCACAACTCAGTCCCTGTTGTGCCAGCTCACGATACATTCAGCCCATTCATTCACTCTTTACTATACAGATCATCCAAAAGGATGTGGTTTCCTTCCTGAACAGTCTCAGAGGCATGAAGGACGCCCTACTCACATGTCTTCCACCGTGATGTCCTTCAGGATCTGGCAGTAATCCACGTTCCACACAGCCTGATCATCCCATACCTTGGAGGCCAGCAGGATTGCCCCTAGGACTATCCGTTTCCAGTTGGCTGGACAGATATCTATCTCCGCATAGGTTAACAGTCTCTCCAGGTACACCTGTAAAGAGAGACAAGGCCAGAACTGAATACTCTAGTTCTCTCCCATACATCAGTACATTTAAGAAAATACTAAAATTGTTTAACTCCATCTCTCCAGCTTTTGAAATTGGAATTTATTCTTATATTTATTTTTAAAATGCCAAAAGGCTCAATGAATTGGATAAAAAACAGGTTGGATGTCACAATCTAATAATTAGACAGTGTGCATCTTAAAAGGTAGCAAGTCAGAAACAAATTCCGGGAGCCACAGGTTAATTTCTCACTCTATCAGTCTTATCAACCCCAATTCAACAAATATTCTAACAAAGAGCATGAAGAATGTGGAGGGAAAAAATTATATTTTTTAACCTATAGATTGCTTTAAAATTAATCATTTTGAGATAATTTTATATTTCACACATAGTGGTAAATGCAAACATTTATTATTCTGTGTACACAATAAGACATTTACATTTAACCATTTTCAGGTTATTTGCGAGGCTGTGCAGCATCAAGATCACACTTTTAGGAACCATCATCATCATTCAGCTCAGCACTTACCATCATCTAAAACCAAAACTTAATACCTACTCAACAGTACTTACTTAGCCCTAACTCTTGAGGTCTTGAAAGCCACTGTAGTGCTTTTTGTCCTTGAGTTTAACTACTCTAGGTATTTATATAGGTAAAATCATATAATATTTCTCTTTTTTGTGACTGACTTATTTCATTTTGTACAATATCTTCAAAGTTCATCTATATTGTAGCACAAGCCAGAATTTCCTCCCTGTTTAAGGCTGAATGATATTCCTTTGTATGTATATATCCCATTCTGTTTATCCATGCATCTGTCCATGGACATCTGAGTTGCCTCCTCCTTTTGACTGCTGTGAATCATGCTGCTGAGAACACTAGCGTACACATATCTGGGCAAGACCATGCTTTTGACTCCTGAGTTCATACTCAAAATAGAATTCCGAGATGTTATGATAATTCTATGTTTAAGTTTTTGAGAAGCCACACTTTCTTCCACAGCAGGTACAACATTTCATATTCCAACAATGGCTAAAGTTTCCAATTTTATTATATCCCCCCGAACACTTATTTTCTATATTTTTCTGGAAGGAAAGGGGACAAGGGTCACCCCAATTGGTATGAAGTGCTATCTCACTGTGATATTGATTTAAGTATCCTATTTTCAAGTAGATAAAATGAAACTTACAATATTCATAGTAAATAATGTCTACAAATCTTCAATATAACAAAATACAAAAAAAAGGATTGTGGAAAGGAAAATATTAGATACATAAAATACAGGTTATTTCAGTTAAATAACAACATTGATAAATGGGACAGAAAAGGTTTAAAGTGCAAACAGGGACTCACTGGGGCCTTGGGAAGGAGGCTGGACTTAAGGAGGTTCTTGGGACAGAGGGTAATTTAACACTAGCTGGGAGAGAGCTCCTTAATGATGTGAATCCTTATGATGCAGCACAGGGTATGTCAGAAGTAGACTATAATTATATAACAAAAAGTTCACAGGATGAGAATGGGTGAGAGGCACATTCTAAAGTGAACCTGAGCACCAACTGGTAAGGAGGCATCACCACTATGAGGCGGGTGCTAACTGTGGCTGCAAAGTAGAAGAGGTCCTGGGACATTATGAAGCAGTCCTGGCAGTAAGAACCAGCGTCTGAACTGGGGACATAACAGTGAGACCACAGGAATGTTCCTGACACCTACTTGAGGTGGCCCCACTGGCCAGAGAAGGTGGCTGCTTTGGGAGAGCCCAGGTTTCCAACTGGTGCTGCTGGACAGTGCTACCTCTGATATAAGGAGTACAGGAGGAAGAGGTTGTAAAAAGTGACCACAGCCTGATTTTACTAAGTAGACAATGAAATGGGAAACTCTGATTCTCTCAAATTAGTCTGAGGAACCCTACTGCTGCATGTATCACAGGACAGTTTCATTGCCTTCTTACCTGTCTTTCCCCTTTGTAAGCCTCAAGTTCCCTGATTAATAAAGAACTTGTCTTACTGCACAATGCCAGGACAAAGTGGTATTCCATGCATGCCTGCTTAACCAACACATGCTCCCACAAGAATGAGCAAAGGGTCATCCACAGAGGACCCATTAGGGCAAAGAAGCTCAGCAGAAACCTAACAGAGATTTCACTACAAAATGACCAAAATAATGACTTGCACTGAGGGAAGAAACTGTACTGACTCACTGGTTTGTGAGATGGGTGCAATGGAGAGCATGAAGTCCATAGCGGGCAGCTCCAGCGAAAAAGAGTCACTCTGCTGTGACGTAGACCTTGGAGTAAGGCTCAGGAAGGCATAAAGTGCAACATCCCAACTGCACCATAAGAATCGTTGTGGGAGGTTCCACATGTCTTTTATTGCCAACAACAGCATTTGGTTGTGACAACTATTGGATAAAACATGGAATACACCATTCAAAAGAGCTCAATAGCTCTTATCAATTTTTGGAGATTTCAGCTTTTAATGACATTAATTACACTAAATTTGAGCAGAAAGAGCATGTTAATGTCTTACATAATTTTTATTTGTGCAAAAGATCATAATTCTTCTGACAAAGATAGATTGGCATCAAGTGGGATTTCAGATGGTCACTGACCTCAGGACCCCAGAATGCAGATTTACAAAGGCTGATGACAAACTCTTCTCATTCTCCACCAAGGACAGAATCAGAACACACACAGTAAAACTGGAGTGAGAAGACAGTTAAGACTGGGCCTACCTGAGCCCCAAATCTTCAAACACTAGGAAAAAAGAGACTGAACGATATCCTCCTAGATCCTAAAGATTCTACTCCTTGTATGCAAGGGAAGCAAAGGTCTCAAAAAAGTGGCTACTTGATTTTCTCCTGACTTTCTTAAATCACTTTAGTTAAGAGTCATTACTGAATACACTAGATAATATTTAATGGTTGAAGAAAGCCCACCCATCAGTCATCTACCACATGCGATAACCCATGAGGGTTAACTGAAGGAATGGGACATTACATCATACCTCATGGCACAGGGAAAGCAGTTGTTCGTTATATTGGGAAATAAGGTACTTATAATAAGGTCTACTTAATAGCTTGCAATTTAGCAACACATACCAATAAAGCTAAATTCAAGGGTCAACTGCAATTTCTTTAGTAAATTCCCACTTGGATATTTTAATTCTCTGCCAAGTAAAATAATGCACAATTGGTTTTCCTAAATAAGATCCCTAGACATTGCTAATGGGACACCCTAGTACAATTAAGCTTTTGCATTTAAACTCATGAAAAGACTGTCCTAAGTAGTCTTTCTAGAAAATGGACGTTAATGAGCAATTATACAGCTATGGAGTACTCATCTGACTACACGTTATCAAACTGTACAAAGGCATTTGGGATGGAGGATAAAATGCAAACTCATGGAAACGTAAACCCATAAACAAAATCTGAATGATTCTGAAATTATTCCTGTCTGATTTTACAGAATTATGCTAGGTTAGTTAACTGAATCCATATAAGGTACAATTTCCTTCTGGGTTTTAACCTTGTTGTCTTACAACTGTTGGGTTTAGCTGATTACAGCATGTTCCACGAGCCTAAGGTCAAGAGTATAGGGTCAAAACTTTGTAAGAGTTGGTAGTGTCAGTCCATTCCCAATTGTACCCTAACTTGAAGCAGCTATCTAATGAGGGGCACTATTTTGGGGTATGAGAATAATTATCCAAACTCTTAGCATTCAACAATGCTCTATTTTGTAGCAAATGTTATTTTATAATTTTTTTCTATACATTTACATTATACATAAGTTACTGGTATCTCTGCTAAGATCTTCATAAAATACATGCATGAATTCATCAATATTCTGTTCTGTTATGTCATTTAGTGAACTGCATCCCCCAGAATTCGACAGGCTGAATTTCTAAATCCCAATAGTCAGACTGTGACCTTATTTAGAGATGTCTTTGCAGAGCTGATCAAATTAAAATGAAGTCCCAAAGTTACAATGGTGCGCCTTAATAATAAAGGACTGAGGTCCCTCTAGGAGGCAGACACATGCGTACAGGGAGACACTATTCATGTACAAAAATTTGCATCTGCAGTGAACCAAGGAAGTCTGAAACAGATCTTCCCATCACAGGCCCCAGAATGAACTATACCTGCCAGTATCTTTATTTTAGACCTGGCCTCCAGAACCATGAGATAATAAATTCCTTTCCCTTCCCTCCTCTTTCACATTTTCTCTCTTTTCCTTTTTTCCATTTTTTTGAGATAGAATGTTGCCCAGACTGGCCCAGAACTACTGGATTCAAGTGATCCTTTCCTCAGTCTTCCAGGTAGCTGGAACTAAAGGCACATGCCACCACACATAGCTAAATTTCTATTATTTAAAGCAATGCAGTTCATGATACTTTGTTATGGCAGCTTGTTCAAAAATTTGTGATGCTCTCTCCCTGTTGCTTAAAGCAAAACTGACAAGTCATAGGTTTTATTTGACTTAAGAGCTTCTATTAAAAATCATAAGAACTTTCACAAGTAAGTCTAGGATTCTACTCTTCAAACACTAGAAGGCCCCAGTCCCCACATTTCTACCTGGAAAGGACTGGTCACTACGCACATCTCAAACATTACTGAAGGTCCATGTGCTACTTCCCCTCCCCCACCACAAACACATACATTTTGGCACATTCACTTAGCATTTGCCATCAGGAACAACTCTCTCTGCTCTTTGCTCAGTAAGAGCAGATCTGTGCAGCCCAGAAGTGGTTTCAATCATCTACCTAAGACATACCAGCAGAAGAAAAAGAACAGAAGAGCAGTGTGAGCAAGAAAGAGCAAACGTAGCAGGCCTAAGACTGCTTCTTAGAAAAATTCTACTTCCAAGGCTGGTCCCCAGCCAACTTGCAGAGACTCTGATTTCAGGAAGGTCCCCACCATTCACAGTATGGATAAGAAACTGCTCACTGTGGCTAAACTGTTTGTACAAACTGGGATTTATGCGAAACCTGCTTCCCTCCTGGGAGTTGAGAATTTTGATGAACAATAGGCAGAGGGTGTTTCACATGACCAGCCCTCAATAAAAACCTTGAGTGCTGAATCTCTAATGGGCTTTGCTGGGAGACCACATTTTACAAGTACCATCACAGCTCACTGCCGAGGGCAGAAGTACATGCTATACGATTCCACTGACGAGGACACTTGAAAGTGCCCACGAGATGTCCATTTCGCATTCTCCAAGTGCTGATTTTGCTCTTGTCCCTTTACTGTCATAAGTCAGGGCTCTATATACATGCTGAACTTGGTGAGTAAATCAGTCACAAGTAGTCATGAGGATGCCCAATACACAGTAATTTATAAATGGTAGGCTGTAACCTGTTAGTGAATTCTTTAAAAACATATACAAGACTATGAAAAGCATTTTAAACAATGAAATAAAGAAGAGTAGATAAAAACAGCCTTGGATCTAGAAAGTAGAAGTTTGTGAAATCTTCAAAAGGGGTGTGTACTAAAATGGACATAACTGGTATTTTTTTTTTTTTTTTTTTTTTTTTTTACTTTCAGCTGAGTTGAAAAGTACTAAAAACCACTGCCTTTGACTTTTCTGAATTTGGAATGATAATTTAATCTTATCACTGCACCTGCTTTTGACTTTAATAAATTCACACAAATACAGTAAATTCCCTATCACTGAGATTAGATAACTGGTCATTTAATAACCACACTTCTCATTCACTAGTAGTTTGAAAAGGAAATGAATGTGATATTTGGACTTGTCACTGAACAGATGCTATTTGAATACTAGCTTCTGAATTCCTGAGAAACAATTTCATTAAACCAAAAAGACAGCTTTTGAGGGCTAGAATAAACTGATTTCACAAACAATTCACCAGAGCACCAGCCTTAAAGAAGGGCCTTTGAGGCACTGCAACCTAGGGGCCAAATGGCATGCAACAAAGACTGGGTCCTGAAAAGTCACCTGCCTGGGTATGTGTGTCACTGACACAAAAAGAACTGCTGCTTGAGCATGGTGGCAAATACCTGTAATTCCAACACTTAAAAGGCTGAGGCATGGATCACAAGTTTGAACCCAGGCTCAAGTGAGTGACTCAGTCAGGCCCTGTTTCAAAACAAATCAAAACAAAACAAACAAAAAAACAAAACCCCCACAAAGGCTTGTGGATACAGCTAAGTGTGAAGGCCTTGGATTCAAATCCCGGTATTTCAAAACAAAACACAAAACTGACTATATCACTCAGGGAGGTTAAAAAAAACAAAAAAAAAACAAAAAAAAACCTTAACTTTGCTATTTGCACAATGACTTTCTTCCAAAGAATAGAGCATGAAAAGGAGGTAACTTGGTACCAAAGAAATCTAACAAACATCCCAATCAGGTGATAAAGATTATTACAAAGTGATAAGTCATGCTGATGGTATATACTTTTAATATGATGTGATGTGACAAAAATGGTGCTCATCTCTGTTATTTTCCTCAAAAAATGATTCCCTCTCTCCTTCCCTGGCTATCTATCCAATCATGGAAGAAAAATCAGACAGGTCCTCGTTGAGGGCCATTCTATAAAACACCTGACCAGTATACTTCGAAAGTGTCAATATTTTCAAAGACAAAGAAGTTTGAGAAACTATCACAGCCAACAGCAACCTGAGGATACAAGGTAACTAAGTGCGCAGTGGTGTCCTGAGTAGGATCCTAAAACAGGAAAGAGATAGTGGGTAAAAACTAAAGAAAGTAAAGAAACATAGACTTTAATAATAATACATCAATGTATCAATGTTAATTGTAAAAATATATTAATATGTCAATTAACAATATAATAGTAGTTAATTTTATAACTATTAATAACCTACATATGGAGCATATGGGAAATGAGCTGTCGTCACAATTTTTCTATAAATCTAAAATTAATCTAAATGTTTATTTTGAAAAATCTATGGAAGAAGCAGGGCATGGTGGCGCACGCCTTTAATCCCAGCACTCGGGAGGCTGAGGTAGGAGAAGCGTTGTGAGTTTGAGGCCAGCCTGGGCTACAACAAGAGCGCAAGGCCAGCCTGAGCTACATAGTACGACCTTGCCTCAAAAACCCAGGGCTGGGAGTTTTGCTCAGCGGCTTAATCACCTGCCTGGCAGGCATGAGGTTGTGAGTTCAATCCCCAGTGCTGAAAAAAAAAAAATAATAATAATAATAATAAATAAATAAATAAATAAATCTATGAAAATGAAAAGTTCAATGTATCACAACTTAGGCAATTTGGCTAATGCTTATAGGGAAATTTATCACTGCAAATGTTTGTATTATAAAGGAGAAGATACAGCTCCGTGAAAGAGCACCTGCCTAGCATGGGTGAGGATATGAGGCCTTAGGTTTCATCACCAGAATCACAGGGGAAAAAAAAAACAGGGAGATCTCAAATCAAGCATCTAACGTCCCACATTAAAGGACTAGAAGAGCAAACTGGTTTTAAACTAAAGGAAAGAGAAGAAATAATAAAGATTAAAAGAGAAATAAATGAAATAGAGAACAGGAAAACAAAAACAAAAAAGCAATTAAAATTAAAGGTTCTTTCTTTGGAAAAACTGACAAACTTTTAAAATACATCAGTGGTGGCCAACCTATGGCTGTTCCGTATCATGAAAAGCTCTAAAAGGTTCAGCATCACTGAGCTAAACCAGCCAAGAAAAAAAGAAAAAGGCCCAAATTAGTAAAATAAGAAACAAAAGAGGGAACATTAAAGACTTTACAGCAGTAAAAGAAATCAGAAATACTACGAACACCTGTATCCCAGCAAGTTGGCTAAGGCAGACGAACAAATTCCTAAAAAGATATAATACTAAATGGCTTCAAGACAGAATAACCTGGATAAATCTTTAACAAACAGATGAAGAGATTTAACTGGTAATGAAAAAATATCAGAGAAAATCCTGGCCAAAATGGCTTTAATGGCAAATACTACCAAACTTTAAGAATTAACATTAAATCTTTAAAATCCTTAAAAAACAAAAAATAGTAACAAAACCATGTGGAAGGAACAAATCCCAATTCACTGTATTAAGACCAGTAACACCAAAACCAAAGACATCACAAGAATCCTCAACAAAATACTAGAAAATTAAGTCCATCAAAACACACACACACACACACACACACACACACACACACACACAAAATAGTCAAACGGGATTTATTTCAAGAATACAAGGTTGATTTATATACAAACTGATTAAAGGCCAAATGATCAATCTCAGCAGGTAAAGAAAAAGCACTTAACAGGCTGTACCACAAAATGAGGAATAGAAACGAATACTCCTAATCTGATAAACAGTTATCTATGAGGAATCCACAACTAACATCATAGTTACTAAAACAAACTTCCCCTAAGATCAATAACAAGATAAGAAAATGCAAGCTTGACACTTCTTTTCAACACTGCACTGGAGGCACTAACCAGGACAAATAAGTGGGGAAAACGAAATAGCATTTAAGCTGGAAAGGAAGCAGTAAAACTGTATCTGTAGATGACATGATCTTACACATATATATATAAAATTTTTAAAAATCTACATAAAAACTACCAGAACTAATAAGTTCGGCAATATGGCAGGATACAAGATCAACTTCTATCAATTGCATTCCTATACAGTAGCAATAAAGCACTGAAAATGAAATTTAAAAAACAATTTATTAATTTACAAAAGCATGAAAATGAATTAAAATATCAAGGAATAAATTTGATAAATGATGGATAAGATCTGTACACTGAAAAGTACAGAATGTTGTCAAAAGAATGAAAAAGTCTGAATAAATGGAGAGAACATGTTTATGGACTGGAAGACTCAGTATTGCTGAGACTACAATATTCTTCAAGAATTCGATGCACTCCCTATCCAAATCCCAGTCTTCTTCCCCAGAAATCAACAAGCAAGTTCTAAAATTCATATAGAAATGCAAGGGTCACAGAAGAGTGAAAACAATGATGAAGAAAGAACACAGCTGGAAGACTCATAGTGTCTAATGAACTACACATTTATGGTAATCAAAACAAAGCGGTGGTACTGATTTAAACATACAGAGTACACAAAGATCAGTGGAATAAAATTAAAAGCCTCGAAATAAACTTTTCTATTAATATTAAGTGATTCTTGACAACAGTGACAAGAAAGGTTAATGGGGGAAAGTATCAATAAATGGTCCTGGGACAAATGTATATTCAGCAGCACAAGAATGAATTTGGAACTCTACTTCACAAAATTGAGCTCAAAATGGAAGAGCTATTAAATGTAAGAGCTAAAATTAGAAAATTCCTGAAAGAAAATATAGGGGCAAATCATCATGACCAAAAGCACCAAAATTACAAGTAATGAAAGGAAAAAATAAATTAGGTTTCATGAAAATAAAAACTTATGCTAAAGGAATTGAAATTATCCCATGCATACTATCACACCATAGTGTGACAAAACTGGAAATCAATGGCAAAAGAAACCACAAGAACTTCATAAACACATGGAAACTAAATAGTACCCTACGGAACAACCACTGGATCACAGATGAAACTAAAGAAAAAAATCAGACAGTTTTTACAGTTGAATGATAACGACAACACAAAATATCAGAACTTGTGAGACACAATGAAAGCAGTCTTAAGAGGGAAATTTATAGCAGTAAATATTCATTATCAGGAAAACAGAGCAAGCGCATATTAACTTAATGTTGAACCTCAAACTTACAAAAATAGAAGAGCAGGCAAAAGCTCATACAAGGAAATTATAAAGATCAGAGCAGAATTAACACACTGGAGACTAAAAAACATACAAAGAATCAATGAATCAAAGAGTTGGTTCGTTGAAAGATTAAATAAAACTGACAAACCCTTCACCAACCTTATCAAAAAAAGAAAAGACTCAAATCCACACAATTAGGAATGAAATCACAACAGACTCTGCAGAAATCCAGAGGATCATCTATACCTACTCTGAAAACTTGGATTCTAATAAGATGGAAAATACAGAAGAAATGGACAGATTCCTAGATACATATGAATTAACAAAGCTGAATCAAGAAGATATAAAAATCCTAAATAAATCAATATCAATCAATGAAATCAAAGATGTAATGAAAAACCTATTAACAAAGAAAAGCCCAGGCCCTGACGGATTCACTGCTAAATCTGACAACATAGGGAAGACTTAACACCACTATTTCTCAAACACTTTTATGAAACTAAAAGGGAAGCAATACTCCCAAATTCATCCCTGGAAGCAAGCATTACCCTGATACCAAAACCAGAGAAGGACTCAACTAAGAAAGAGAATTACAGGCCAATTTCTCTAATGAACATTGATGCAAACATCCTCAATAAGATACTAGCAAACACACTGCAGCAAATTGTCAAGCGGGATTCATCCCAGAGATGCAGGGATAGTTCAACATACGTAAATCCATAAATGTAATATACTCTATTAACAGAACCAAGGACAAATATATGATCATCTCAATAAATGCAGAAAAAGCTTCTGACAAAGTCCAGCACTCATTCATGATAAAAACCCTACAGAAAATTGGAATAGATGATCTTTATCTCAATCTGATAAAAGCCATCTAAGAGAAACCAACAGCGAACATCATACTAAATGGACAAAACCTGAAAGTTTTCATTCTAAAGTAAGGAACAAGGATGTCCACTGTCTCCACTCTTACTCAACATAGGCCTGGAAACTTTAGCTGGAGCAATTAGACAAGAGAAAGAAATAAAAGGAATAAAGATAGGAAGAAGTTAAACTATCATTATTTGCAGATGACACAATACTCTACATAGAAGACACCAAAACTTCCACCTAAAGACTACTAGATTTAATAACCCAATTCAGTAATGTAGCTGGATACTTGCTAAGTCAACACTCAAAAATCAATAGCCTTCCTGTACACAAATAACAAACTCACTGAGAGAAAAATCAAGGAAACAATACCTTTCACAATAGCATCCAAAAAAATGAAATACCTCGGAATCAATCTAACAAAGGATGCAAAACACCTCTACACTGAAAACTACAGTACTCTGAAAAAGGAGATTGAAGAGGATATTAGAAAATAGACAGACTCCCATGCTCTTGGGTATGAAGAACCAATATAGTGAAAATGGCCATACTTCCAAAACTGTTATTCAGATTCAATGCAATCTCAATCAAAATTCCAATAGTATATCTCAACAATTAGAGAAAACAATCCTAAAATTCATCTGGAACCAGAAGAGACCTAGAATAGCAAAGGCAATCCTGGGCAACAAAGACAAGACAGGGGGCATCACAATTCCTGACTTGAAATTATACTATAAAGCTACTGTGATAAAAAATCAGTGTGGTATTGGCAGGAAAACAGACCCAAAGATCAGTGGAACAGATGAGAAGATGCAGAAAAAACACCAGACACACTAAGCCACTTTATCTTTGACAAAGGTGCCAAACACATTTACAGGAAGAAAGCCTCTTTAAGAAACGGTGCTGGAAAAACTGGCGCTACATATACCCCAAGATTAAAACTGGGCCCATATCTTTCACCATGCACTAAGCTAAAATCGGAATGGCTCAAAGACCTAAATATTAAAACAGAAACATTAAATGTGCTGGAAGACAGAGTAGGTAAAAGTCTTAAAGACACTGGTGTAGGCAATAGGCAAAGACTTTATGAAGAAAACCACAATTACACAGTAACTAATGCAAAGCATCAACAATTGGGATCTCATCCTATTAAAAAGCTATTGCACAGCAAGAGAAACCACCAACGGAGTGAAGAGACAACCTACAATGTGGGAGAAAATGTTTGCCAGCTGTACCTCAGACAAAGGATTACTACTGAGAACATACGAAGAACTCAAAAAAATCAGTCTTCTCAGATTTAAAGGCCCAATTCAAAAATGGGCATCTGAGATAAATACATACTTCTCAGATGAAGAAATACAAACAGCAAATAAATATGTAAAAAAATGTTCATCACTGGTCATTCAAGAAAGGCACATTAAAACAAAACAGAAATTCTACGTCTCCCTAGGAAGAACAGCTAGCATCAAGAAATCAAGCAATAACGAATGTTGGAGAGGCTGTGGGGAAAAAGGAACCCTTCTTCACTGTTGTTGGGAATGCAGACTGGTGCAACCACTGTGGAAGTCAGTGTGGAGATTCTTCAAACACTAGGACTAGAGGTCTCATTTGACCCAGCTATTCCCATTCTGGGTATCTTCCCAAAAGAATTAAAAACATCATACCAGAGCAATATATGTGCACCCATGTTTATAGCAGTACAATTTGTAATAGCTAGATCTTGGAAACAACCTAAATGCCCATCCACTGAAGAATGGATAAAAAAAATGTGGTATTTTTATACAATGGAGTACTACTTAGCCATAAAGAAAAACAAGACTTTTATACATAAATGGATGCAACTTGAGACCATATTCATAAGTGAAATAAATAAGACATGCATGTGTAAACACTGTTCTCACTAGTGTGAGAAGCTGAATGAAACAACATGTATATATGTGTGTATACATACACACATATATACATAAATATACATGTATGTATATATGTATATATATAGATATATAAACTAGTTAAACCTGGGTATGGTGGTACACGCCTTTAATCTCAGCACTGGGGGAGGCTGAGGCAGGAAGATCGTTGGGAGTTCAGGACCAGCCTGGGCTTCAAAGGGAGTTCAAGGCGAGCCTGAACTGCATAGTGAGACCCTGTCTCAAAATTAGGGCCGGGGATTTAGGTCAGTGGCATAAGTGTCTGTCTGGCAGGCGTGAGGTTGTGAGTTTAATCCCTGGTACAAAACAAAAACAAACAAACAAACACTAGTTAAGATAGTTATACTACTGATTTCTCTCAGTTCACTGAAGAGAAAGATTTGAGCTGTTACTGTACAAACAACTGAATGCAGATACCTTGTGCTCTGGGTGAAAGATTTGGGGATGACAATGCAAATCCATATACCACTGTTGCCCTGACTGACATGTTTTGAAATTTTAAATTTTTTTGGTTTTTGTTTTTTTTCCTCCTTGAAATAAAACAGATTAAAAAAAAAACAAAACCAACTACGCTATAAGATATCACTAAAAAGCGAAATGAGGGCTGGTAACCAGCTCGGCAGGTAGGCAGCAGCTGGCCCTGCCACACTCTAGCAGCCGTCGGAAGACATTGTCTGCAGGTAACCAGCTCGACTTGGGAGGCAGAGGCAGGCCCTGCCCGCTCACACACCCCAGGGAGCCAGCACTGGCTGAGAATAAAAGAAGCTGGCCCTGCATCAGTGCACCCAGTGGCCATCATTGGATACCCGTAGCCAGCACTGGCAAGGAGAACCAAACAGTCACACCCTGGAGAATGTCTAGCCAGTGCAGGAAGTGCCTGGGACCCCACTACCTGCTAGTGAACCCAAGAAAATGTCAAGATGAAAAAGCAAAAGACAGTCCCTGGACTCCAATCCAAGCAGAGCAAGTCCAGGTGATGAAAACATGGAAGAGATTGGGAGTCGCATATCTGAAGTTTCTGAAGTGATGGCAACTGAAGTAGAGAGACAATTTCATGAGGCTATAAAAGAAATTAGAACAGAAATACTAACTCAGGGTAAAAAAAGAAATGAAAAACATAATAAAAGAATTGCTAAGCATCTCTAAAGAAGACACAGATGAAAAAATAGAGGTGCTAAGGAAAATGAGGGAAACTATGAATGAACAATGTAAGAGAAATTTACAATGCATGAAACAGATTCAAAGAGATATCCAGCAAATTAAAAACTCTATTGAAAGTTGGCAAAACTACTTGAAAGAAACTAAAGATAGATTTTCAGACCTTGAAGACAGGTGTGCAGCTTGCGATCGTGAAAGAAAAGATCTTTTAAAAATAACAGCAAAGCAAAATAATTTAAGAATAATAGGTGTTAGTGAAAAAGCAGGGGTCAATGCAAATGACATTAAAAATCTATTTAAAGAAGTAATAGCAGAAAACTTTCCAAACATGGGAAAAGGACATGTTATATAGATAAGTGAGGCACGCAGAGATGAGCCAGTGCATATTGGCCATAACCATTAATGTAGATGATGTCAATTCACCAATAAAAAGAAACACAAGCAAAGTGGATCAAGAGACATGATCCATCAATATGCTTTATTCAGGAAACACATTTAACTCAAAAGGAAATTCATAGACTAAAAGTCAAAAGAGAGAAAACAATGCTCTATGTGACGGGGAATCAGAACAAAAGTATGGGCAGCTTGCCCATCAACTGCAGAAAGATATGGCATTTCTATACAAGGGAAAGCTACTCAGCTATAAAGAAAAATAGTCTCAAGGCTGTTGTAAGTAAATGGTTACAAGTTGAGACCATGCTCATGGGTGAAATGGTTCAGAGTCACATGGGTGAACATTCCATTGTCTCCCTAGTAAAAAAAACTAAAGGAGTTAGTGGAATCCCAAATGTACAACAGATGTTGTGAAAGTGAAAGCAGAGATGTCTAGAGGGGGAAGGTAGTAGCCATTGTTAATCTATATCCTATTTTTAAACCCTGTATTGTTTTCATTGTTTTGTTTAGCTTGGTTTTATTCTGCTTTGTTTTGTTTGATTTTATCATATTTGATAGCATGGACAGTTATTTCAAAAATAACAAAATGTATTACAGTAGCCATTACTGATTTCCTATTATCTTGTTTTGAAGCCCTGTATTGCTTTACTTGTTTTCTTTTGATTGATTTTATTCTATTTTGTTTTGTTTGATTTGTCTGGTGGTATGAACAGCTACTTTGAAGATAACAAGATGCATTATGGTAGCCACTGATGTATTCCTATTGTCTTGTTTTGAAGTCCTATATTGCTTTCATTGTTTTGTATTGATTGGTTTTACTCTGTCCTGTTTTATTTGATATTATTGTGCCTGATGGTACAGGAAGTTATTTTGAAGATAGCAAGAGACATCACGGAAGACACTGTTGGTTTCCTTTTATCTTGTTTTGAAGTCCTGTATCACCTTCATTGTTTTGTTTTGATTGTTTCTCTTCTGTTTTATTTCTTTGTTTTATTCTCTTCAAAATTAAAAAAAAATCTAGAAAAGTGAAATAACCAGAGAGAAAAGTACAAAATAGCTGTATCACGTATCTGAAAAAACTTATTCAGAACATATAAGGTACACTTATAACTCAACAATAAAAAAAAAAAAGCTAACCCAATTACCAATGGGCAAATAATGAGGTCAGGCATTCCTCCAAAGAAAATATACAAATAAAAAAAATTTCAGTATCATTAAGCACTAGTGAAATACATATCAAAACTACAGTGAAATTACACTTTACACTGGTTCACAAACTTAATTAGTTCCATTATTTTGGAAAAAGATGGCCATTTTATGTTTATGTGGGAAAGATGATTGTGGTCCTGTCTGTTACCTGATGTAGAGTTTGCAAGAGAAACAAAATTTACCAAACACTTTTGTCTGCGAACCAAATTATTAGCTAAAGTAAAAACATAACAAGTGTTGAAAAACACTTGATATGATATGGAGCACTAGAAATCTTATAATACTGCCAATGAAAATGTAAAATGGTGCAGCCACTTCGGAGAAGTTTATTCCTCAAAGTGTTAAACACACAGTTACTTATGACTATGCAATCCTATTCCTAGATATGTATGTTTAGAGAAATGAAAACATATACCTGCACAAAACACAGACATTCATACAAACATTATTTACAGGAGCTAAAACGTGTACACATCCTCAGTGTTTACCAATTTACAAATGGCTAATGAGTATGTAGTATATTTCTACAATGAAATAGTTTAGCAGTAAAAAAGAATGAAATACTATATACTCTACAACATAGATGAACCCTAAAGACATAGTAAGTTAAAGAAGCCAATCATAAATCATCATAACATTATTCCATTTACATGGAATATCCAGAATGAACAACTCTACTGAGGCAGAAAGTGTGTTACTGACTGCCTAGGCCTGGGGTAGGAGTTGGGAATAAAAAATAAATGCCAAAGGACAAAGGATTTCTTTCCAAGGTGATGAGTACACTCTGAAATTAGGCTACAGTGATAGTTACACAATAACCTAAGCACCTCTGCAAAAGAGTTCCTTTTAAGTGACTGAATATTATAGTATCTGAAATCTAGATTCTAATGGTCAATCTTGACTAGATTGAGAAGTGCCTAGGACATTACTAAAGCACTTTTTTGGGTATATGTGTGAGGGTGCCTCCAGACATGATTGGTATGTAGGATAGCAAATGGATGAGGGAGACCACCCTGAACTTATATGAAACTGTCAAATAAGGTGGGGCCCTAAATGTCACAAAAAGCAAGGGGGAAGCAGGCCAGTGCTTGTTCTTTCTCTGTCTCTGTCTCTCTCTCTCTTGAGCAGGGTGAGCCGGTATTCTCCACTATGGGGTGAGCAGGTATTCTCCACTATGATCTTCTGACATGATGTTCTACCTCACCTCAGGCCCACAGGAATGGCACCAGCCATGAACCAAAACTGAGCGAAAATAAACTGTTCCTCTTTAAGCTGTTTCTCAAGTAGTTTGTCATAATAACAAGAAGCTAACCTATTGATTAAGGCATTAAAAAATAAGAAAAAAAGGAGATAACAGCACCTCTTTACTGGTTAGTTCTTACTCTACCACCTGATTGTCTTTACTTTTTGCCTCATTCCTCCCCAGTAATTACTAAACTATCCTTTCTTCCATCTTCTATTACTGCTGCTCTCCAAACAGAACTGCTTTTGTCTAACAAGCTTGTGATGTCCCCAAAGATAAAATCTTTGCTACTATGCCTTCAGAAAGCTTACTTTAATAAGCAACGAAACTGCAGAATGTGTTCAATGTTATAAAACCACAGTGGTATTTCTTGAACTTAATTTATTCCATGATTCTGGAAAAGATGGTATAATGGTTGATATGTTGTGTCAACTTGTGAAGCTTAGAAGTTTAACTAGAGACTCAGTAGGGAGCCAAGGTCCTCACTTTGTAAACATCCTTAGCCCTTGCAAGAGGAAGGCAGGGAGATGGTGTGAGGGCCACACCCATCCCAGGGCAGGTAGTCTGCTTACAATACAAGTGAGGAAAAGAGGCTTACTCTTTCCCACTCTTTTGCTTTTGTTGTTTTTGCTGTCTTCTGCCACCTGAAAGTGTTGCCCCTATGCCATGCCATGTCGCCTTGGAGTCAGCTGATTACGGACTGAAACCTTCACAAACTGTGAGCTAAATAAACCTTTCCTTTCATAATTTTGGGTGTCAGGTATTTTTGTCTCAGCAGTGAGAGAAAAGTAACCAAGACAGATGGTCATGTTCGGGTTTATATGGGAAAGACGGCTGCAGTTGTATTCATTATCTGAAACAGAGTTCGCAAACAAAAACAAGTTCTGTCAAATGCTTCTGTTCATAAACTAAATTGTTTGCAAACAAAAGCATTCATGAACCAAGGTACCACTGTACTGGGGTAGGAAATAAAGGTAACAAGTGTGTACTGTAGGCTCCTCATGTTTCAGGCAAAATGTGAGGTATATTAACCCCATGGCATGCAGGAAATTAGTGACATGTACCATATTCAATAAGTATTTATTAACCGTATGTGTCAGGTTGTGTTCCAGATGTTGGTCATACTGCACAGAGGCATACCAAAAAGCCCCTTATTTATGGAGCTTATAGACAAAAAAAAATAAGACACATGACTTAAACTTAAAAATGTTAAGCCTTGCGTGGGGGCGCACACCTCTAATCCCAGCACTTGGGAGGCTGAGGTAGGAGGAGCATTGTGAGTTCGAGGCCAGCTTGGGCTACAATGTGAGCACAAGGCTGGTCTGAGCTACATAGTGCAACTCTGCCTCAAAAAACTGGGGCCGGGAATTTGGCTCAGTGGCTTAACCACCTATCTGGCAGGCGCCAGTCAGGTTGTAAGTTCAATCCCCGGTGCTGGGGGAAAATAAAAAAAAAAAAAGAATATTAATAGGTGTTGTTACATAGAAAAAGAAGAAATAGTGAGATGGAATGTGGCAGAAAGGAGGGAGATTCCCTTTAAAATATTGCTGTCAGGGAAAAGACCTGAAGGTGGCAGGTAGGTAGCACATGCACAGAAGGTAAGAATATGAATGTAATATTCGTGAGGCAGGAATGTGTGTGCAGGAGCAGCATGGCAGTGGGAGACAGTGGTAGCAGCTGGGTTGAGGTGAAGAAGGTCTTTTTCATACTCCTCCCTGAGAAGATGGGGAAGCACTGCAGGTTCTGAACTGATAAAAGTACAGAGTGAGAAAAACAAAGGCTAAGAACAAGGCTCCTGGCAAGTCAGTCATGACTTCCTGATCTATAGGGGGAAATCTGACTTCATCCCATCTACAAAATGAGAACTAAACTCTTCCAGTCAGCCAGTGTTGACCTTAAACAAAAGTGGTGCATACTCAGGGTTGGTTCTGACAACTTCCCTGCCACCTCCACTCTGAGCAATAATAGTCCATCTGCAAATTAATACTCCACATCCACAGCAGGGAACAGAGGCAAAATTAGGCACCCCCGACATAGGAACTGATCACTGCTCTGCTCTCAAGACAATCTAAGTACTTCAATTCTTGAGCACAGTGGGTACTTCTGGACCTTTCAGAAAACCTCCTCTTGCTCTGGCCTCTGAGTTCCTGATCCTTACAAAGCTCCCTGGCTCAGACAAGAAGTGAACTTTCTTTGGTCACCCAAGTACCACAAGGGACTGAAATGGGTGTCTACTCATGGCACTAAGGTGCCGTGTGATTTGCCCACCTCACCACAATTGACCCTGCTTCTCTCAGCTGCTGCTGGGAAT
This sequence comes from Dasyprocta punctata, assembly GCA_004363535.1. Classification (NCBI taxonomy): domain Eukaryota; kingdom Metazoa; phylum Chordata; class Mammalia; order Rodentia; family Dasyproctidae; genus Dasyprocta; species Dasyprocta punctata. Next base: position 61,618 of record RJWM01002754.1, read on the forward strand.
CCTGCAAAGTATCTAATGTGAAAACGTAACTAAGCAATTCAATTCCCTCACTATTTTAATTTTCCTACCTACCAGTATCAAGAGAGCTTTAGGAATATTTTACAAGGCTAAGAAAATACTGTAATACTATGTGATCGTTACTCTTTTAAAACAAAGTCCTTTAACCTGTGAAATACCTGCTTTGGGTTAACTAGACTCTGGTTGTTTGAAGGCAGTTACAGCCTTGCTCTTCAGCAGTAAGGCCACAAATAACTGCAGCCACCTAGCCACAGCAGCCAGGAGAGCTGCCCAGCATATGCTCAGGAGGGACACAGGGAGGGAGGCGTGTTTGAAAACTCTAGACCAGATCCGCCCCGAATGACTGCTTCTACCTCTTAGGAACATGAGAGACAGAAACACAATGACAACAGGTCTCACTCAGAGCATGCATCTACCTGCCTTCTGACCAAAGAAGGCAGGCTGCCTCTCGCCAAAGCAAGCAGCAGCCAGAGGATGGGTCTGCAGTGGTAGGCCAGCACAAAGACTACAGAGCTACTCTTCTCCAATAACAACAGTATCCTGACAGGGCAAGTGAAGACTTCAGTTGTTAAATTATTCACAAAAAAAGTACCACTCCAAAAACAGGAAGTAGTCAATCTTCCTGTGACCCTTGGTGAAATCAGAGGATGATGTGGGATGCACTTTACATGTTCACTCTAGACTAGGGAAACTGGGTGAGCACCGGGGATTTAATCATTAGCCTTGTGTTCCAACCTATTCACTCTAATAATAAATTTAAGCAATAAAGACTTCACTCTAATAACAAATCTAAGCAATAAGGACTGTTGGGTCAGACTTCGGCCTTATTTTCCACAGGAATTAAGGTTAAAAAGAAAAATGTCCCTACCACCTTCCAAATAAATCTTTTTTCATGGCATGCACTTTAGTACTACTCTCATAGTGTTTTCTTTTCATGTATCTCCTACCCTCCATCATGCACAGATTCCCTTCAGACTAGTCTCCCTACACAAAAGTCTCAAACTTACTGCTTTGTTGTGTGTTTTTGTAAGAACCTGAAATCCTTTTGGGAAACCAAATATAGTTCTCAATTATAACCTTAGAACCTATAATCATTCTAAATTACCCAATGATAACTTGAGCATCTGTTTTACCTTTAACCTGCAAGTTCAGTGAGAAAGAATAGACAAATGGATGAGCAGAAAAATGCATACGCAAACATATTTTACTGTGGAACTAGCCTAAAGGCACAGCTCTTAAGTGTGGAAGGGACACAAGAGTCCCAAGGTTGCCTGTATAACTTCTGTCACACAATGATACAAGTTACAGGGAAGGTTACTCTGATTTTCAGAAGAGTTCACTCAGAGCAAAGCTAATTTCTTACCTGAGTTATACAGAACACAAAAGGTCATGGACAATGGGTTCCAGTGTTTAATCTATTCCTAAAGGAGATTTGACCTAAATAGTCCAATTGTAAAATCTAAAAACAAATTTTCATTTTTTTGTCTTAAGTCTTGAATCGCAGATTTACTTCCATATTGAGTATCTTATAGACACATTACATAAAAATGAAAAATCACACGCTTGCAATATAAATATCCCTTCCTACATAAGTGTTTATATAGGATGCTATATATTCATCATAGTTCACTAACATAATTAACATCACTATAAGGAACAAAGGAAATCAGATATTAATAGATGAATGATGGTCTTGACACTTCTTAGTCTCCCTTAGCCCAACTGTTGTACTTACCTGGTTTCAACATTCCTGTATTTATTAGCTGAATGTGATTTCACAAATGAGTTTAGGTGAGGACTGTAGAACAGTCTCTTTTTGAATACACATACTCTATTCTCCCAGAAGAAAAGAAACTATGATACATAGGCCATAGGTTTCCCATGACTCCCTGGTGAAGATACTCCATGCCCCTACTCTGGTGAACTAGAGAAGGAACCCAAATGTACTCACCAGGGTGACAATGGCACATTCAGCTGTCAGCTGTGCAGCACTGAACAGTGTCCGAACAAACCGGTAAATCTGCTTCTGCTCGGGGTTGTGTTTGTCATAATCTGGTGGCACTTCGGATTTCTGAGAAGGAAACAGTGTCATATGACTAGACAGTCAATAGGCGCAAAACCAAATTAAATGATCTCATGACATGAAGAGATTACCGAAAGAGGGTGAAGGTTTTCATCAAAAATATCTAAGAGCATTCTTCCATCTGGGTCCCTGGTGGGAAGGGAGGGAATAATAGAAAATGGAGTTTATTCTTTACAATAATGAGTAGCATTCAAAATATAAGAAAAATATAATTTTATTCAACTTTATTTCAAGAGATAGAAATAGTGCTAAATTTAAGAGATAGTGACTACTGGTAAATAATAATTTGTCTTTCTTGGGCACAATATTTAAACAGCTTTGAGTAGTTCATGGAAATAAAGCATGGATGTTTGACCTTTTCGCTTGCCTGAGCTGCACTGACTATAGAGGAGCTTTCTTGGGACTTATATAAAATATATAACATACTTAAATTAAGTAACAAAACTTCCTTTATTTTTTAATATTATCACATTAGAACAAAATAACGTATGACCAAGGTTAAAAATAAGAAAACTTATGTATCTACTTACTAACAATAAACACCTGTCTACACAGGTGTACTGCTATTGGTATTGCTCTGTTTACTTGCCATGCAATATGTGCATATATAATGTTGATACATGTATGAGTTTTGATGTGACCATGTATGCTTGGCTTGGGAGGTGGAGTTAGCACCGCATAGTGCCCTCCTTTGCACACAGTTCCTTCATCAACTACACTATTACAGATTAGATCTAAAAATGTCCCCAAAACTCTTATCGTGCAGGGGGTGGAACCTGGTTAAAAGGGGCAGGCTGCTGGGGGTGTGACTCTCATCCTGTGGGCATGCTCTCATCCTGGCTCCTCCTTTCTCTCTCTGCTTCCTGACTGCCATGCAGTTAGCAGCTTTTCTCTGACAAGCCTTTTTGCCATGCCATTTCTGCCTTGGAGCCAACTGAATCCAACAAAACTGTAAGCCAAAATAAATCTCTCTTTCTTTTAAGTTGCCGGTGTCAGGTATCTTGTCCCAGCAACAGGAAAGCGGGTCCACACTCAAGCACTGTGCAAAGTAAGCATGGGAAATACTGCTAAAAATTACAATAATGGCAAAACTTATAATCTTGAGGGGGCCACATCACTCGCTGTCCAGGACTACACACAGTCCATGGGCTGGACAGGCCTAAAATGAACATTATGAACCAAAACATTTTGTTTTAATTAAACAAAAATTTAGATTTTAATTTTCCAAGTTTTCATATGAACTAAATCTAAACAAAAGACTTAAATTTCTTTAAACATACTACATCTGAACAAATGCTAACAGTTCTGCATAAAACGAAATCACATTGCAGCTGACATGGAAGAAGTCTGAGCTTAAGAACGATCATTCAGTGGGTCCTGGAAATCAGTTAGGAATGTTCACAGCAGCTTGACTATTTGATTAATTAAGTTTCACAAATTTTTACTGAAAAACAAGGGGTAAAAGTAAAAAGGCTTCGCTTAGTGACCCGTACATCTATGGCAGCACGGCCAGTTGTCACCAGACTGGTGCGCAGATGTCGTGTCACAGTCTGCACACTGCCTTGGGCTGCCGGGTTCTGCAGGAACCACTGCACTTGCCAGTGACAGTGCTATTTTCATCTTTTGGTGTAATTTGAGTTTTTCCTAAATTTATTTCTTTAAAAACCCAAACTGGAAGCTGCTACTTTTGGGTAACAGCATGTACAGTAGTTTCAGGTTTGTGCTTCCAGCATCAGTTAGGCTTAGGAACATCACAAGGCTTAAGGACTTATCCCTAGCACACATCCATCTCCTCAAAAGAATGATTTCTGCTAATGTTACCATCTGTAAAAATGAAGAAGAAATATCTAACAAAGTAGCTCGATTTTCATTCCTGCATTTGCACAACAGAAATTAAACCTCTGGCTGCTGACCCTGTGCTCACCTGCACCAACCTGTGTGAACAAGGTAGCAAAGACTGGGACAAATCCAAGTGGCAGAAAGCCTCAACCCAACAGTAGAACATGAAAGCATAAGGACAGCTCCTTCTTGGGGCGCTGGCTGCACTTCCTTTGACAACAGCTCCTTCTCATAATCAGCAGATTCCCTCACCTTTCTTACTGCCTCTCCATTGTTCACAAACACTGTGGAAGGCAAGCCTGACTGAGAACCTACTGTCTTAGGCAGTCTGATGTCCTGCTCCAATTTTTCTGATGAATGCCAGCCCCCAAAAAGCCAGCAGAGTTAGAGAAACATTCACCAGAAGTAATTTTAACAATGAAAATGGAGATTAGAAATGGAAATGAAGATTCAGAACTTGAACTAAAATTGTGGGAAAGGCAACCCACTGCAAAGTGCACTACTCCCTTTGATTTCCATGGAAAGCTGTATACTCCTCTGGGCAACACCATCTCTCTCATGTTCTCCTCTTGCCAGTCTGCACCAGGGGTTTACCCTGCATGGTTCATTGAGGAGGAGTTCTATGGACAGCTATACCTTCCCTTCCCTGGAGACCTGCAGGTACAGGTTCTATCTACAGATTAATTCTGCTAGTTCACAAATGGTCACATGTTTAGTTGGACTTTCTCTACTTCCATTCACTTTTTTTCCCTCAGCCCTGTAACTGAACCCAGGGCATTCACACTCACTGCCATTCAGCTCCGCTATCACTCTCTACCTTTTTTTTTTTTTAATTTAGAGACAGGGTCTTGTTAAATTGCCTAGGCTGAACTTGAACTTGGGATCCTCCTGCCTCAGCCTCCCAGAATGCTGTGATTAAAAGCTTGTGCCACCATGCCTGGCTTCTACTCACTTTTGACCTACTTTATCATCACTAATCTAGAAGACAGGTATGATTATAAAGGTCTGGGCGGTAGGTTGTTTGGATTCAGTTATCAACTACAAAATGGACTCCTTGTATAATCTTAAAGCAATTATTTGATCTCTTTGTGCCTTAATTTGCTTATCTGCAAAATGAAGGTACCATCAATATTACCCCATAGAGTTGTTATTAAAACTATAGGAGATAATGTATTTAAAGAATGACAAGAGTAGCCTGAGGAAGCATTTCCTAAAGTTGGCTGTTGTCACTACCAACTATGGTTAAATCAGTATCAGAAGCCATGGTAGTCTAGGAGGCAAGAAATCTGAGCTGGGGATATGGCTCAGTGGTAGACAGCAAGCTCATTATGTACCTGACCCTGGCTTCAATCCCCAGTACCAATGAAACAAAACAGAAACACAACACAACAATGAAATATATTAGGGCTGCAAGTTCAAGTCTAGCCTTGGGTAATCTCGCAAGGCCCTATCTCAAAATTTAAAGGTGGGGTTGTGTGTGTGTGTTGTGCTGGGGATGAAGCTTAGTGCAAAGACTCTGAGTTCAGTTCCCAGTATATGTGATGGTGGTGGGGTGTGAGAGCACAGCTGAGTTTCACTATGGTATTTATGCTACTACTTTAAGCTTAAGTATTTAAAAAGTTTGATCTTCTACCACAGAAATTAGCAAAAGACAAAATTTGTATTTTCACTGTTTTTCAAGTTTAAGGGCACCAAGGCTATAGCATTTGTATGTTTTTATATTCAAGAATTTCAAGCACAATTACAAACACAATATAGAAGAAATTATTTCACAAAATTCCTGTCTAGGTGTTTGCTTCAGGTATTCGTGCTTTGCCATTGTGCTGGGAGCTATATTGCTGCCCCCCCATTGCACTGACTCCTAACTCACTGTCTGTGAACAGTCTACAGGTGGTACAAACCCACAGGTGAGATCCATGCTCCATAGATGGTAGCTCTGCTCATTCCCAAACTAGATCACATCAGTTGTATTTCTTATGCCCACATATATAAAATATTACAGTAATCAAATAAAATATGACTACAATAAGAAAGAAGGCCTTTGTTTTTATGAAAATTAAGAGGCTGTTTTGGAAAATCCAATCAAAGGAAATGCCTAAAAATAACTCTACTGTAGAGTGAGCATGGTCACAACCTGAAAGAGTCTATAGTCAGTATTTTGCAAATGTCAAACCTTTCTCACTGCTGGTGTGTGTGGAGAACCATCTAGAAAGGATGAATTATAAAAGTGGTTTAATATCCCAGGCTTGACACAAAAGTGTGGATGTTGAGTTTTTTTTTTTAAAGCAAATAAATAAATGTATTCTTTTATTTTAAAAAAGCAAAACAGAAAAATGAATAGAAATAATACAGAATTTCAAAAAAAAAAAAAAACAGTAAGAAATCCATACTAGCTAATGTATCGCATATTGTTATTTTAGAGGTGGTTGTTCAGGTACAAGATCCAGGAATAAAAAATGATGAGACTTTTATAGGTAAATGGAGGCAACTTAAGACTATACTTATAAGTAAAATAAATCAGACTCACATTTGTAAATATCATATTGTTTTCCTATTGTAAAAAATAAAAATAATAAAAAACTGAAAGAGTAATAAGATCCAAAATGTACAATAGATACTGTAATAATGAAAGGGAAAGAAAGTACTCAAAAGGAAAGAACAACTGGGGAAAGGAGAAATGGAAGAAAGGAAAAAGATTATCTGCTTGTAAGTATACAAATGAATGTATTCTTATGTGTTTTACGTTGAAATAACATGTTTGAGGTAATTTTTGAAATTACTTGTTTTTACTGACTTTTTAAATTTACCAACTCATTTCCAAATACATTTCATATCAAGAGAGGGTTTCGAGTACATTAAAACAGTTTTTGTTTAAATAGATACCAAAATTTCCTTGAATGAATTCAAACTATAAATATTTCCCATATTAAAGTTGCACATAGCAAACTTTTAAAATAACATGCTATAAAAGAATGTTTAAACAAATTAAAGAGAAAATAAGGAAAGAGGAAGCAGCTTTACATTATCAAGAAGCTTTGTTCTGTTCTGCTGATTTCAACCATAAACACCCATTTGGTATCCTCTTATTCAGAAGCAGTTGATACTTAACCAGGAAAGTTTTAATAAATTATACTGTTATCATTAGAAAGTCTATGAAAATACGAGTTAAGAAGAGAAAAGTAAAAATTTCAGGCAACTAGAAAATAACAGGAAAAAATAAGCACAATAGAATTTAATGTTTGTTTTTAGAACAAATTAATCATCTACATACCTGTTTTTGATGTGATAATATATTGCAAGAGCTACACTGTAAAATAAAATACAGAGGTTCAATCTTTCATAAACATATTCCATAGTAGCTGTGATCAGTCTGAACATCAATTATTTAAGTTTAAATAAAAGCCACCATTCATCTGAACAGTCATAATTTATTCAGAATGCTGATCGAGAAAATGCTCTCTTCAAATTAAAGAGATCTGGTACCCATTTCAGTAGTTACTAAGTCTTTTTCTAAACACAGAACTTCAACTGATACTTAACATAAACTGTTCTTACTCTAACACATGTTAAGTTTTCTTCTAAAATACAGACACTGTAAAAAAAAAAACAGGTGGTACATGTTGTACTAAAATAAATACCTTTAGAAATTTCCAGCTCATTACCTACTGGTTCAGAAAATTAGTGGTTTCTTTATAGCTACCAGAAAAATGAATATCACCCACAGAGGGTTTTTCTCCCTTTTTAAATCAATAATTTCTTGGCAAGCTATACAACTTACTCATTTACTTGCTGAAATAAAATGGTACTATAACTTGTAACACTACTATAAAATTGGATTTTAAACATTAAAAGATCTGAATTTAATGAACTACATTCCTTTACCCAGAATCTTTTCTAAAAACATGATTTTTTTTTACTACAAAGCACACTACATTAATCACACAAATTTGAGAAAATACAGAATGATAAAGAAAAACTAACCCTTTGTCCAAAGATACTATGAAATAGTTAATTATTTTCATATTTGTAAATAGTTTGTAGCCTACTTTTACCCTTGCTATGTTAACTTTTTTATCATTAAAATATTTTTCAAAAATATGATGGGGGTGTACTGGGAATAGAACTCAGGGATTCACACTTGCCACGCAAGCACTGCACCTGCTGAGCTTTGTCCCTGGCTCACTTTTAATATTTTGAAAAAATAAACTAAAACTAGATGGAGACTGACCAATCTTTTTTAATTTCCTCTTTTATAAACTGGCTAGGTCCTTCTGCTCTTTGTCTTACTTTAATGTTTATTCAGGTGGCAAAAAAACTACCTTTAAAGTTTCTATAAAAACACAGATACGTGGCTGTATCAGACTATGTTCTGGTTCTCTGGAGACAAAGAAACTGTCATACTAGATGTTAGTCCTCTGTCAGAGGAATAGCTGCCAAAAGATTTTTTCCCATTCTGTAGGTTGTGTTCTCACTCTGTTGGCTGGTTCTTTTGTTTTTAATCTGATATGATTAAGAAGCTATTACTATTGAGTCCTGGTATTATTTCTCATGCCACTTGGATTTCTGTTTAGAAAGTCCTTGTCTACACCTATGTCTTCAAGAGTTTTATCTGTTTTATCTTCCAGCAGATTGTTTCCATTTTAACATTTAAATTTCTGATCTATTTTGATTTTAGTTTAGTACAAGGTGAGACATATGGGTATAAACTCAAATCTTCTGCATGTGGATATCCAATTTTCCAAGCACCATTTATTAGAGAGGTTATCTTTCCTGCAGTGCGTATTTTTGGCCTTTGTCAAAGATCAAATAGCTGAATGTGTCTGGGGTTGTTTTTGCTCCCTCTACTCTGTTCTACTGATTCATGTACCTGTTTTTTGCCAGTATCACGCTGTTTTAACCACAGTAGCTTTGTATGACTTAAAATCTGGAATTCTGATGATTCCTGCTTTGCTTTTGTTACCCAGGATCAATTTTGCTACTCCAGGTCTCTTCTACTTCAATATGAATTTTATGACTCTTCTGTAATATTTGTGAGAAATGCTGTTGGCATTTTGATTGGGATTATGTTACATCTATAAAATCAGTTTTGGAATCATAGCCATTTTAATTATTTTGTTTCTGCTGATCTAAAAACAGGGAATACCCTTCTATTTTCTGATGTCCTCTTCAATAATCTTTTGCAGAGTGATGCAATTTTTACTCTGGAGGCCTTCCATTTCCTTACTTTAAGTTAACTCCTTAGTGTTTAACTTTTCTTGACACTACTGTAAATGGTATTGTTTTCCTAGTTTCTTTCTCAATGAGTTCATTATTAGCATACAGTACTGTTAGTAATTTTTGTGTGTTTATTTTGTAACTTGTTATATTGCTGAATTTGGTTGTTAATTCTAAGAGTCTTTTGGTGGAACTTATTTAACTGCGAATAATGATACTTTGACTTTGTCTTTTCCTGTATGTATCCCTTTTATTTCTCTAGCCTGACTGTTCTGGCTAGTGTTTCTAGGACTATGGTGAACAGGAGTGGTGATAATGAACATCCTTTTCTTACTTCTGAGGGAAAGCTTTTGGTTTTTCCCATTGAATATAATGTTGGCAGCGGATTGGACATAAATGGCTGTTATCAGCTTGACTCAAGGTCCTTCTATATCTATTTTCTTCAGGTTTTTATCACGAATGGGTGGTGGAAAACAACTCAAAAAATTAGAACTCCCAAAATAAAAGATCCAGTCAAAAAATGGGCAGCTGAAATGAACAGACATATCTCAGAAAAAGAAGTACCAAAGGCCATTAAATATATGAAAAAATGTTCAACATTGTTGGCTATCAGAAAAATGCAAATTAAAACTACATGAGGATACTATCTTACCCCAGAAAAAATGGCTATCATAAATATATATATATATATATATATATATATATTTCAGCTCAGAGATTTGAGCTTGTACCAAAAATTCTAAAGAGCTCAGATATTTGCTTATAACAATATTACACGACAATGGCTACTCTTGCTCTAGCACAAAGCTCAGATTCTTCTAAATCTTTCTCTTTCTAGATCTATTCATTTAAATGATTTCAGTTAAGTGTTAAAAATAATCATGAGCAAATGGTAACATTTTCAAAAGCATTTAAGGTGATGAGCTGATTATAAATGAACTGAAAGGGCTTTAACAGTTTAAAAAATAGTATTAAGTTTACATTAACAGTCCTGGTACAGAAAATAGTGCATGTTACTATTCCTACTTTATAAATAGGAAACTCAGGTTCAGAGAGTAGATGCCAAGATTTCTCATGGTTTTGTACCCCTCTAAGATGCTGCCTCTGAAAAAAAAGAAATTACTGCTGTATTCATTTAAAAATAATGCTGTGATGATTGGTTTTGTAATTTAAAATTGATTTAAATGGAGTGCTTTTCATATGATGGGTTCACTTTGATATCTAAGGCTGATTAGGAAAAAAAAAAAAAAAAGACAGAAAATGATTCCTGGTCTGTGCTGCAAGGGAAGATGACATAGGAGAAATATCCCTGGACTGATGTCAGGGATGCTGTTCTATCTGGATTCCAACCCTCACTCCTTCACTTACTAGAGTTAATACTATCGTCTTTCAAGATCCTCATGTCTTCACTTATGACATCAGGACAATACAACCCACAAAGCAGAGTTTTTATAAAGATCAAATGAAATAAAAACACATAAAAAAAGCATTAATTCCTTTCTATTATGATTATTCCCCTCTCAGCAGGTCTTCTAACTTCTGCGGACTGAGTAGAAATCTTTAGGACTCCAAGATCTCTGTCTCCTCCCAAACCAAAGCCCAGACTGGATATCATCACAGACTCAGATATTCAGAGAAATGAGAGCTGTACTGAAGGGCAATTTCCACTCAAGGCCGCATCCTGGGAAGGGAGGACTCACCGTGCACAGTATTCACACAAGGCACAGTTCCTCAGGAGTCTTCAACCTTGGCTGCCTACGAGAATCTTACAGTGTAGTTTAAAAGGCTAGATAGCCTGGAATAATGGTAGCCTGTAATCCAGCACTCTGAGAGGCGGAGGCAGGAGGATCACAAGTTCAAGTCCCACCTGGGCAACTTAGTGAGACCCTGTCTCAAAACAAAAAGGATTGGGATGTACCTCAGTGGCAGAGACCCTGGGTTTGAACCCCAGTACCACAAAAAGTCCAAACACTCAGGCTATACCTGGGTAGATTCAATCAGGATATGAATGGGAGGCATTTATGTTCCCACGTGACCCTAGGTACAGCCAGGCTGGAACCAGTGGGTTACACAGACATACATCTGCAAGTCAGGTGGCTGCTTTCTAGACATGACCAATGGAGTAGCAACTGTTAACCAGTTTTCTCACTATGTCTATGCCTAAATTAGGTGGTAATTTTAAGTCATACAAAGACAAAGCATTCAGAGCTGAGTCTGATTCACTTGTAAGTCTCAAGAGTTCCCATCGCTCCTAAAACTAGGATTGCCATCTTCTTCCTTGTTCTGCATTGCTTCCTGCCCAGAGGATCCTAAGACTGGAGGGGAATTGTCAGCTTTCATTTAATGTTCTGCTGAGGTTGAGCAGGTGCCAAGAGTCACTAAGTGCCCTGATCTTCAGGGCTTTCCAAACCTCTCATTGTCCTAACGATTTAACCTACAAAACACTTCCAGGAGGTACCACTCTGGCATTTCCCAGCAGTGAACTCCAGTTCAAGGGTGGTGACTGACCCAGGCAAGGTCACACAGGGAAATGAGGGTAGCTAGCTACCGGGTAGCTAGGAGGAACCTCTTCCAGTTGGATTTCTAATGCCCCCTAGGCATCCGCCATGCTCCTCTTATGTCAGGGCACTGAGGAAAGAGGATACGTTCCTATCTGGATCTTAGAAGTATGTCACCCGACAGGAGAGACACAACTTTACAAAGACAGACACCTACACCCAAGGGACCTTGTCTTCCAACCTCTCCCTGAACTGTCCATAGAAGATGTTTATAGTCCTCACTGCCTGACTAAAGCCATGATTATCACAAGTAGTCCCACTCAGAACAGGACTTCTAAGTCTGAAAACTTGGCACATTTAAGCAGAATATTTCATAATTAGAAATGTCAATGCTTTTTTCATATGGTAACATATGGTTGTTAAATGTGCACTTTCTGAAACAAGTATAGCAGAGGCAAAATATCCTAGACTTCACAGCTGAGCAGCTGAACCCAGACCCTAGCACACATCACATTCTCTATGATCTCTATGAAGGGTGGCTGCTATCTCAAAGCTGATGGGGCCATTACAGCGAAACCTCTTAAAATAAGGAAACTAATTCCTTCAAAGGGGGAAGGATTTGATGCATAGACTCGCCCCACTTCAATTCCATTTTAAAATAAGGCACTAAAGGCCCCACATAGAAGGCTCATACTCAAACCTTCCTGTAGGTGAGAGGGCCAATATCACGTTTTCCACACCTAGGTGGCATTCCTGTCACATGTGAAGTGGGTTTCCTTCAGGACTATGTAAGCCAATGTTCTCTTTAGACAAAGAATTGTGGCAGGACGGCTTTACTCCAAAACAAAGGGTACAAAGTATGCACAAAATAAAGATATACTTCAGATCGTCTACATTTAAACTGATTTCAAATGTTGGTCTTTTATATAAGAAGTAATAAAAATATTCTTAATAGCCCACATCTTAATGCAAAAGCCACATTTTAATAATTCTAGCATTCTCAGTACTCCCTCCACCCCTCCAGCCAATCTTAACACTCCTAGACCCAGAGCCAGACCTTCAGGTTAAGGCACAGAATAAATAAGCACTCAACAAGGCAAAGATCCGTATACCCACCATTTAATTGTGTACTTGAGGTTTGGTTGACTGACTGTGCTATCATCTAGGAAGATCGTGGAACAGGAGCTGTACTTCCTTGCTATTTGTCCTGGAGGATGCTAGAAAGCAATGTCAACAAGACAAAGAAAATTATACAGGGATCAAAATTCTGCCAAAAAACGTTTTTCCTTTATTTGCAATCAGATCACAGAGGAAAAATGTGTGCACCACAACCACCAAGACAAAAAACATTTTATTATAAAATGAATTTTTTGTTCTTCCACTCCATTCCCAGACCTTCCTCATTAGGTGAAGAGTAAATCTTTGTCTACAACCAGGAATCAAAGAGTACATTTCAGAGTCCATAAAAATTACTGGTTCTGAGATCTGGGAGAAGCATGGAATACACTGCTTACTGAATTAATGAAAGCCCATAATAAAGATGACATTAAAAAATATAAAAAAAAAAATAAAGATGACATTTTAGCTTTATGCACTAAGATCAAGATGAAAATCCTCTGTACCCAATTCCTGCACTCTTGGGAAACAGCTTACTTGGGGGCTATACAAATGCAACCAAGGTTAATTTAAATCTGGTTAGCCTGCTTAAATTTCAGCATAAGAACTAATAAAGTGTTGCTATATTAAGGGCAAAATGCATTTTGAAGATTATCTGACACTTATGAAAATACACCAAGGGATGACCTTTAGATAGCATGCTTATGCACTCTTGTGACTGGTTCTTTCAAAACTATACATTTTCAGTTCTGTGGAGAAATTTTATGGTAAAGAAAACAATTTATGTTATACACTGATATCATCTGATCAAATGCAGTAGTTTCCTGACAACTATTTGAAAACACAATTAGTGAACAACAATGCAGATAACTCTTGATCGAACAAAATCTAATCATGCAACCAAGTTTCCACTTGCGTGATGCTCTGTTGGCAGTCTGTCATTTTCAGCAACCAAAACACTAATTCCTTAGAAATCATAAAATCACCTGCATGAGTGCCCTCCCTCAGCAAAAACCCCTGGGGATACACAGTTCACAAATTTAATAAACGAAACCTTAAGACCAGTTGTAGACCAAAAGCCCACTCAATACTTTTGTCATTTACTTTCAATTAATATGCTTCCTCTGCGTTAAAATTATGAAAACATGAAGTAGCTTGAGAAGTGCATACACAAATGATATAACCATAATTTCCTCTTAACACTAAATAATAAATACTATTTGGGACAACCAACTCCTTAAATCACAGCTAGAGGGCACTGCACTACCAAAGCATTCTGACTCTCCAAGCAATTTTATAAAAATAGCATCCAGGTTGGGAAAGTGGAGACCAGACTTGCTCTCAGAATCCATGGAGCCCTTCTCTCTCAAACTGTTTCACACAGTTTCACCACTGTGAGGAAAGGGCATGAAGAAAGTTTGTAAAGTTCAAGTTACAACTTGAATGGCAATTTTGACATGGCATTTTCCTATCAACATGTCACAACATTCTCATTAAGACAATCCACAGGCATTAGAAAAATTTTTTACTCTCTTGTAGCAACTATACTACAATTATATAAAACATATTAAAAATTAGAATCTAACAAAAGTATTAAAATGAGTAGTAAGCTTTGAACATCCTTATAACGTTTTCCTCACAGTTGCAAAAATTTACAAAAACCTTAACAGATATTATGGTTCCACAAAAATCAGTAACTAATACATATGTAAATGAATTTTTAGAGATATTCCCCATGAAGCAAAGAAACAATAATGTTAGACTTTCATTTCTTGTGGGGTTTCAATTTCCTTTGGTGCAAATTCCTTCAAGATTAAATGTGGTAGGGAATCGCGAATATGTTTTTCTTAAGAAAATATAAGCCGTGATGTCAGAGAGCGATGAGTGATGATGCACTTAAGTGAGTACTTCCTGTACCCCTCATAATCTAAGAAATCACTTGTGTGAGCCACAGTCAGGGATAGTGCTCTGTACACTGAGTCCCAAGGGTTGGAGGATTAATCAGTCAAACCAAAAGACCCAATCCTGATCTCCTGTGGGTCCAAGTATCCCAGAACCACAGACTGATAAGCCAAGGTCCTTAACTTTCCAAGGGGACACCAACTGTGCTTTCAAACTCTTTAACAATTTCTAAATTGAATAAAATGCTAAGTATTAAGTCATTAGATTCTTAATTTCAGGGTATTTTATCACTTTAAATGCTGCTAGTGTCAGGACTGCAAGAGTCACTTAACTGGAAGCCTCACGCCACTTCAAAGCTGAGCTAGCCAGAATCCTTCAACCAAATGGTTTGGAACTCAGGGTTTATTCCCTGACTGGGGTGTTGTAAACTGTTCCTTGAGGGTGTGGCAGAGAAAAGCACCAGCAATGTGATGTTCAGCACTACCGAACCACCAACTTAGACAGCTTTAAAACTCCACTGAGCCTCTGAAGGTACAGAAGCACCATCACGTACCTCTGCTAAAAGATGTAGCCTACTTTGCTAAAGTTTTTAATTAGCACATAGTGTGTTGGACAATTCTCATTTCTAGTAAAAAAATTTTATTAATTTAGTTGCTGCATGATTCTGAAAAGTTACTACACTTATACATCTCACACACACAGCCTCTCCACTTAGGTTCCAATCTGTGCTAGTAAATAACACAGCAATAAGATGCACTACAGCAGAGCAAGTGGGGAAGACACGGACATTTGGGTGTCAATCTGACTCACCAAAGCTACCAGGAGGGTCTAGGGAAATCACCAGGTAGCCTCCACACTGCACCTCAGTTTCCACACCTGTGGAATACAGATGAGGGTAACAGTCTGTTCCTTCATGGGGCCACTATGAGGAGCACCTGGGTTCATAACTGTAAGTACTGAAAGTGGTAGGAGTGTTCTCTGTGCCTAATGTAGGTAACAATTAAAATGATATTAAAAAAATGCCTATGATAGTGCTTCACTTGGGAAGGATAGACATACGTAAACAGCTTGCAGAGAGATGCCCATGAATGACAACTGACTCCAAGACAGAGAAGACACTATAAGGCCCACCACGAACTTTGCTTAGAAGGGGAGCAGGAAACAGTCTGATTGGTGAGAAGCCCGAACATAGATTATTTCTAGAGAAAAGTTTGTATCTCTGAAATAATACATATTTTATAAAATAAACTATGACTGAGCCGGGCATGGTGGCGCGCATCTGTAATCCCACCACTTGGGTGGTCGAGGCAGGAGAATTCCCGTGAGTTCAAGGTCATCTTGGGTTACACATGCAAGTTCAAAGCCAGCCTGGGCTACACAGGGAGATCCTGTCTCAAAAAAGATAATAAATAAACAGTGACTATGTCAAATAGGATTTTAGAGCTACAAGATTATCTGGTCTGTCTATTATAGTGTCCAATGTACAAAATAACTTCTTATTTACATCAAGGTCCACTAACACGTAAAAGCTGTTGGATTATGTATCTTTAAAGATTTTATTAAATGGCCATCATGTGCTCAAAATAGTGAGACCCTGGCATCACAACACATCTGGAAAATAGGAACCCAAGCTACTGGACTACTAATGAAGTATTCTTCTTGTTTGTTTGTTTTTTTTTTTTTGTCTTTTTGAGACAGGGTCTCACTATGCAGCTCAGGTTGACCTTGAGCTCACTCTGTAGCCCAGGATGGTCTTGAACTTGCAACAATATTCCTGACTCAGCCTCCTGAGTGCTGGGATTACAGGCATGCACCACCACGCCTGGCTCTTCCTGCTATTCTTAAGCAAGAAGAATTATTCTTATATAATACAGCTCTACATTTCACTATGAAAGCAATTAAATTAATCAAAACCTTACTGGTTCCAAAGAGCCACATCTCCCGAGCAAAGTTTAAAATATTCAAAAATGAAAAAATAAGAGTCGTGTTTTGAGGAAGCAAGAATCTATCTGAATGCTGACCAGTTAAAAATCAAATTTACAGGATTGCAAACAAATATTAAAGGCTAATTTAGAAAACAGCTTGGCAACTTTACAAAATGTTAAATGTAAGCCAGGTATGGTGGCACAAGCCTGTAATCCTAGCATTTGGGAGGTTGAGACAGGAGGATCCCTGTGAGTTCGAGACTAGTCTGGGCTATAAAATGAACTCAAGGCCAGCCCAAACTGCATAGTGAGACCTTGTCTCAAAAAAAAAAAACAAAAAAAAGTTAAATGTAGAATTACAATATGATCCAATAATTGTATAGGTACATGGCCAAGAGAAATGAAAACCCATGTCTACACAAAAATTGATACAAGAATATTCAAAATTGCCACAGGAATACTCTGGGAGGCTGAGGCCAGAGGACTGCAAGTTTAACTTCAGCCTGGGTAACTTAGCAAGACACTGTCCTGAAAGGGGAAGGAGAGAAGGGCAAAGAAGGTAGGTAGGTCAGGATGTAGCTCAGCACAAATATCCAGAGTTTGATCCCTAGTACCAAGTGGGCAGGCGGAGGGGAGGAAAGGGGAAAGGAGAGGAGGGTGGGGAGGGGGAAGGAGGAGGCAGAAGAGTAAAATGACAGTGCAATGGGCAAAGCAGCATGCAGAGCCTTGTGTGCCCATCCAACTAGTGTGAGAAACAGCCAGGGTCCCCTGGGCAAATGGCAGTAATGGAATCACAAAAGCAGAGATTACAGTACAAGGACAATGCATTCCTGACACACTGCAGAGTCTGATGCCCCCTTATTTAGGAATGAGGTCTTCTTAATATACAGAAAAGGCTAGAGGTTTGAACACAGCACCTTTCACTGAGAACATATCATGAATGTCTGAAATGAACCCTAACACTGGTCAGGATCCCTTCACACCTGGGTGTCTTAAAAGGGCAGTGGAAGTTTTCAAAGGACCTAAGAGACAACCGCAAGACAATGGCCCCTTAGCTGTCCTATATTTGTACAGACCATGCTGGAATCAAGTGGCTAATTAGGAGAGGGAAAGAGTGAAAAAAGACAAAAGGTAACTGAAGGAACAAACACGAGAAGAAAAGAGAGGCACAGTTCAGTGGTATAGCACTTACCTAGCATGTACAAGGGCCTAGAGCCCCAGTGCCACAAACAGGGGAAAACAAAATGAAACAAACAAAAACAAAATGGAAGGAAAGGGAAGGGAAAAGGGAGAGGGGAGGGGTAGGTAGAAGGGGAAGGAAGGAAAAGTCTTCCATAGACATGACCAGTACATTTCTGGGACCGACATCATATACAAACTACCCCTCTGTACCAGCATTTTTGTGTGTTTGCCACTTTCATTTCTAGATTTTCTGTGGAGGAGAAAGAAAAAAAGAAAAATATGCAAAGCATCTACTCCATTTCAATATCCTTGCCAAGCAGCCTGAGTGCTCTAAGACCCAGTGCCTAAGGATGCTTTAATGACATGTGAAAATTATGCACTCTACAATTACTGCTGCAGCTATTTCATCACTTGAAATTACTTCAAGATAAAAGTTGAATTTCATTAATCTTTCTGGACTTTTAAAATTTTACAGACATTAAAATCTTAGCCTTCTTTCCCACCCTCCAAGTACACTGCATGGAAACTAGCACAGAAGCTGCTTACAACTTTGCCTTCTACGAAGAGCAAATATAAGCTACTACAGCTATTATGGAAATTTGGATGGAGATTTCTCAAAGAACTAAAATTAGACCCAAATTCCATTTAACCCAGTTAGTCCCCTGAAAGTGTAAAAAGCAAAATAAAGAACTGATAGACAAAAACAGAAAGATAGGTCTTTTGCAAATAGGAAGGTATTAAGGGCAAGTAAAAAGATTTAAGATGTGCCACATACATGAATCAAATACCTACAATGTATATAAATATATGTTGTAAACATGAACTAATAATAATAATAATAATACTGATGAAAAGGAGGAAAGATGATCTAGATATGAAGGGAGGTGATAAAGGGAATAAAAAAGAACCAAGATGTATTTTACACATATAACCTATTCTCTAAGATCAATGCAAACTTCATGTATTACAACACATACTGATAATATTAAATACAAAAAGAAGAAAAAAAGAATGCAGACCCTCTTCCACAAAAGAGCAAATGTTCAAGAGACAAAAGTAATGTTTAGAATTTTTAAAAACACCAGTTTCTGGATCAAAATCACTTTATTCCTTGACTTCCATGATTTACAGACCAGGAGTACAACCAGAATAGACACCATTTTACAAATAATTCTACTCCTGTCTCATTCAAAGCTCCAAAGCAGAATCAATTCAGAAGTCAACTACTTAAGAGGAGCTAAAACTGTCTATGACAGGTTTCTCAAAAGGAGTTCAACAAAATACATTGTTCCTAGAATATATTCCTCCTATTCTTAGTAAATATGAAAAAATATCCATACAAAAAAATTCCAAAGACTTCATTGGTTTTGATACTCAACTCAGAAAATTAATAGAATTACCTAAACATCAATGGGCAATAATAATATCAATATATTTATAAGGTACTATAATTAGTATGTAAATCACCTTTCCTTCAGTACCTCCTTTGGGTCAAGCAGGCCAGGAATTCTGACCCATCTGAGAAGATGAGAGAACCAAGTCATCAAGACTTTTCCAAAGTTGCCCAATTAGCTGGTGGCAGAATGAGGGCTCTGACAAAATCCCTTCAGCTCCAGGTCCAACTAATAATGTGCCTCTCACTTGGTTGATCAATGATACTCTCTAACTGCCTTTCATCCTCATGATGATGATACTACATAGCATCCCCAGTTTGACTTTTACAATTTCACAGTACATGTTCACCAACAAGAAGAAAGGAATGCTGGCCTTTTGATTTCTTCTGCTTGAATATCCTCTCCTTTTCTAATTTCTTAGAATGATCAATTCACTTTAGGTATGCTGTCTCCAGGTAGCAGCAGGATGTCTGTGAAGAACCAGGCTGAAGTAAAAGGTATGAGTTTTCTCTAGGTTGCAGTTACCCACAATGTTACCAGAATTAATAATTAGAGATGTTCACATTTTAATTAAAAGATTTATTAAAATAGCTACCCATAAAAAACAGAGCCAGAACTTTAGCGAATTTTAAATAATTTCAACATTAAAGTACAGCCCTTTACACAAGCCTTTAAAAATACCTTTTATAATGTACTAAATTCTTCTATAAATATTGTTCATTCTAATTACATCTAAAACACAGATGCTGACTATAATCTTTACAATTCACTGTGATTTACCCACGAGCACTTTATTCTCAAATGGTTTCAAGCTTTAAAACTTGTAATACATCCTGGCTGAAGCAGCCCCCTTTTACCTAATCCTCAAAAGTCTCGCCTGGCTGTCTGAAGCCAGTTAAGTGTCCACCCTCTTTTTCAGCCTTGGGTTCTACTCCCTATTGCCTCTTCACTGCCCCAAAATTCTGGGCCAAAGTAACTTTTTTCACTTGCTAATGTGTACCAGAAGCCAGAAAAACCATATTTTCTTCATCTGAAGGACGTTAGAAATGTTCTCTGTAATCATCACCCTTGAAGTACAGTAAAATCATCTCCATTTCTCTTAACTGGCTTATCTATATCCTCTGCTATCATTGTCTTATTAAACAATAGTCTTTTTTGTAGGTTACCTGAGTGATGTGTTCTAGGTAGGTTCATCAGAAACTTGAAGAAGAAATTAAACAGTATTCTTTACAAAAAGGCAAATAAAATGTAAAAAAAGTTCTCTAGGCACTTGACAGAACAAAGAACCGTCTCTCACAATAAAGCAAGTAAAAATGATGAGGTTACACAAACGAGGTCCATGAATACCTGTTCTTTTAAAATTTAAGAGCATTTTAAATTACAAATTTTATTCGAGAATCCATATTTAAAGAAATAAATCCTACACTGTCCTATGAAAATTTAATTGTAAATGTTGTCCTCCAACTTCAGATAAGTAAAATAATCTCTGTCCCTGTGAAAGACGGTACCACTATCTGACAAACAGAATAAGAACCAAGTCTCAATCCTAGCTCCACTGTTCATTTGGTTAACTTCTTTCTGTTTCAGTTTCCCTATCAATAAAATGGAATGACACATAATACTGTGGTTACTGTGCTAACTACATTCGTTAAGTGTGTTAAAGCAATCAAAACAGAACCTGGCACACGCAGTGAAGCATTCAGCAGATAACACTGGTTATTGCTATTCCTTATACTTGCTTTACTGTTTTACTAAGTTTTGTTTGTTTGTTTGTTTGTTTGCAGCACTGGGGATTGTCTTTATTGTTTTAAAAGTTGGTGTAGCTGGGTATGGTGGTGCACGCGTATAAGCCCAGCACCTGGGAGGTTGAGGCAGGAGGATCTCCTTGAGTTCAAGGGCCAACCTGAGCTCTCTAGTGTGTTCAAGGCCAGTCTACACTGCATAGCAAGACCCTGTCTCAAACAATAAAAGCTGGTGTATTTGCTTAATTGAACCTGCAGGTAATTTCGCATAAGCTGCATTTCAGTGGGATAGCATACTCCAAGCCTTTTCCCAGAAGAGGTAAAACTGACATGCTCATTTGTAGCCAGGTCAGCACACCAACTATAGGGTCATCTGCGCCAGGCTCATCTGTCACATAAGACACTCAGTTCTGATCCTTCTTGTACACAGGAACAAGTGCATCTGAGAGATCACAAGAACTGTGTGACTGCACACACTGTCAGAGATGGGAGGTTTCAGAGAGTTGTGAAGGCTTGGCCAAGTTAGGGAGGACATCCTGAGACAGGATGTTCAGTCTACCACCTAATCCACATTCAGGGTCAGCATGTGGCAGGTGCAAGGATGTGCAGGACACAAAGTGTGAGGTTCAGTGGGAGAGTGCATCAAAGCAGAGGTTTAGTCAGACCCAGGAATACACCTGTCTTGCTCTTCACCACACCATGCAGTTGCAGTAAGCAGAGAAGACCTGGCTGCTCTTTAGCTCACACATCTCATCCAGCAAACTCCTTACAGACAGGCTAATGGGTGGGAAAACATTCAAGCTTACACCCAGCAGGTAAACAAATGGAAGCAAGGATTTAGGGAATTAGGTTCAATCACTCACAGTTATATCCAAGTATACACTGCTTTAAAAAAGAAAAGACAGAAATTTTCATCATCTTTTCTTAGTGCCATATGATTGGACAGATGCTTTATATCAATGCTGCAAAATCTGAGGGGTCAGGAAAGAAGTCATGAATCCTTTTTAGAATCTGATAAAACCTACAGACCCTCTGACCCCTAGAAAACTGCTGACGCACATACGTACCAATTGGCCCTTTCCATAAAAGAACCACCAGTTTCCCACAGCATGGTGCCTCTTGAGTGCATGGACCTGACTTACAAGATTTCTTTCCAAATATATTTTGTCCAGATTTTGTCCAAGGAGTAATCAACACAATACTAATACACAGCTTTACTAAGTAACTCAAGGTCTGCAAATACATAAATGGTGACAGTCTCAGAATCCTGAGAAAAACTTTGTGAGGTCAAATACATCTTTTTTTTCCCCCCAGGATGAAGATTTATAGCACACTATGTTGATGATTTACTTAATTTTACTGACCCAGACCTCACAGAGTTTTTCCTGAAGAAAAGGGTACATACTCAGAAAGAGAAGCGATGGCTGTAACTTGCTTTGGGGTGGGAGTGGGAGGGCTGGAGTCAGCCAGCAGCACCCACCGCTTAAGGAAGAAAGAAGAAATGTCTGAGGGGATACGTCCTGCATAATACCATGGAAAGACAACCTGCTCACAGCGGCCAAGGCACTAGGGGTAAATTTTTGAAAAATCTTTTTAAACTGCTAAGTTTATCCTTTTCTGAGCACTCAAAGAATGTGCAGATGCTACTGGACCTTCAAACAGGGATTCCATAGAGGAAAGAGAGTGACGAGGCAGATAGCTGCTAATGGAAATGCTTCTGTGCTTATTCAAACGAAAATGAGCTACAAAGAAACAAAGACTGATTTGAAAGTGAGTATAAAGAATGGATCAGAATTAAAATGAAGTGGCTTTTATTTGGACCTGTGTGGTACTGCGTATGGCACTGTTCACACTAATCTTCCCATTAACAACAGCAGTCAAGGGAATCCGGAAAAACCTTTGGGACCGTGGATAAATACCAAGGGCTACTTGTCCAATTACAAGCCAAACAGAGCATGAGTACAATGCAACATTCTTCTAAGTGCTGGCACAATACATGAAGCATTTTAGTCATCGAAGACATAGTTATTCAAGCTCTTTACACTGTACAGTCATCATGAAAACACACAGGGAGACAGCTTCACTTACATGGTTAATGAAGAGACTCTTGCGTTTTTCTCTCACTGTGAAAACAAAAGATGCAACAGAAATGTTACATATTTGCATGCTAACCCCTGGCAAGTTGCTGAGGACTGGGCCTCTGTGTCATGGACCCATCTTTCCACCAACCAGCACATCCAGTTGCTCATCTGTCAAATGTAATACAGGATCCACACAAATGCAAATCTGAATCTGGCTAACAGAGGGAACTTCTATTTAACAGCACCTTGACAGAATAACTGTAGCTCTAATCAATTAAGCGATAACATTTCTATTAACAATAAAATATTAGTAAATCTCATAAAACTTTTATATGTCTAATAGTTGATGATTAAGAAATAACAGGACTAGTTATTTTTATACCAACCAGATTCATAAAGGCCATTACACTAAGAGTGGTATATAAGTAATATCCATAACAGCATCAAACACAGGACAGATGATGCTTATCACGAAGTGTCCATTATCATAGAAACCAGCTGCTCTCCACACAGGATGTTGGGAAAGAGGCCTGTTTTTAAGTCCAGCAGGGCCTCTGGAGCACTCAGTAGCAGCCCTGTACTCAAGAAGGCTAGCAGAGCTCACAATAATAAACACTGCTCTGCAAAGAGACACTTTTCACCCTGCCTCCTGCACAGCCAGTTGGCACTGAGTGGTCAGCCTCTGGTGACCCAGCCTCGCTGGTTGTCATAGCAGGGGTCTCAATCTCAAGGATGCAAGCAGAAGGGTGCCAGGGAACCAGAGTAGCCAGTAATAACCTAATGGCATTGCATTTTGCATTTTAATTCCTAAAGACTTGCTTTTGGGGATTCACTAGTCCATCAACACACTTATAGAATACATAGAGAACAATACACTGTGGAGAATATAAAGAACAAGTTTCCTGAAAAGAGACAGCTTCTTAGGTTGCAACGTAGGGTACCTTGAAATCACAGTGGGCAAATACAGTGTAGCATCTGAGGGAGGGTTTTTTCCCCTGTAATTCATACCCCATAACAAGATTCATTTTAATTTTCAAAAGTCTTCTGGCTAATCAGTTGGTGGGATCTGGAAACTGTTTTCCAATTCATCACATGCAGTTTTTAGACTCAAGAGGAAACACTTCTTTTCCTTAGCTGTTCTATACTCAGAAGCTGGGAGAGTGACTCAGTGGTAGAGTGCCTGCCTAGCATTCACAAGCCCCCTGGGTCCTATTCCCAGCACTGGGGGCCAGTGGTGGCCGGGGGTGGAGATGTATAAAATCCTATCTTCTCTGAAATAACTGCTATCTTCGTTTCTCAAAGTTACTTGACATGAAAAAGCAAGCACTAGTCTGAGCAAACAGTTGGGTGGGTTAAAGAGAAACATTAAAGGCTATAAGGTACATGCACTGAGCATTAGATAAATTCACTTGCAGGTACTTAGTCCATCCCGTCCAGGACAAAGAAGTGAGCACCAAGCAGACCACTAGGCCCTACAACATAGGTAGTATGGAGGTAGTGTGACTACCTTTGACCTAACTTCAGTTAAGTATGCATTAGGAACTTTAACAAAAGGAAGATGAACATCTGCCTGAAAGCAATAAGTTTTAAATTACACATACACACACAGAGCACATGTATGGGCACACGAGTATGTTTTTCTTAAATTAACTGAACATTAACCTACTATGCATGAAGTTAGATATGATGTAAAGAGACATGATGACATTTTTGTGGTGATTTCCCAATGACTGAAGGGATCTAAAAACATTTTCCACATGGGCCACAGACCTGACAGGGTTTACAGTAAATTCTGTTTGGACAACAGGTTTATTCAAGAGACTTACAGTCTTCCAATTACAGGAACCATCTTGTATCACCTCAACAGTACACAGGCAGATAAAAGATAATTTTTGCCTCAAGAAATATATTTCTTTCAAAAAATATAGCTTCTTATAGAGAATGACATTAAGAATTATTCAAACACAGAAGAAAGGGCTAACAATAGAATCTTTAATACTTTAGACTGAAAGTTTTGCTTAGAAAGTGTTAAATAACTGAGTAGACATACAAGAATATTATAGAAATATTTACTACTCTTGTATAGCACCTCCAAGGATCAATCTTGGGGATTAATCAAGCCATTTTCAAGAACTCCAAAGGGGTCCAATTAGAATTCTAAATTTACAAATTCCCTGAGACGACATACAGTATTACAAAGCACTTAAAGATCAGGTAGCTGAATCTGTTACAGAATCTCTTAGGTATTTGCTACTTTTGTGCAACTGAACACCTACATACTACCCTACTTCCCTCAGAGAAATGGGCTTGCTGACTGTGATTTGTATCTAGGGTGCTCCAGAGATCCACTGAGGTACCATATGTCTCTGTCACTTTACAGTGCCCTTAAGAGGGCCTCAGAAGGTGAAGTTTTCAGTCTGAGAAGCTTTCCACACATGTACCCCTATGGCTGACTTTCTTCCAGAATGCCTTCTGAACCCCAAATGAACTACCTGTCTCTCTAAAAATAGGAAGAATCCCTATGTCCACACTGTCACTTGACCTATTTCTCTAAGGGTGATCAGGGTGGATAATGAATCCAAACTGGGCTAATTTTTTCTCCTCAGAATCTGGAGTTTGAACACAACCAGAAACCTAGTTCATCGCAGTCAGTAGCTAACCTGAACATATGGGATGGGCCACATCTCTGCTGTTCAAGGCAGAGAATACAAAGCAGACCTCATTGCACTTGGTCCTGGGAACTTGGTACAGGGAAAGTTCCCATCATACCCCAATTCAGTGATGGTGAACCTTTTAGAGCTTTCAGTGATACAAATAGTCTGCCACAGCACGTGTGCCACAGGTTTGCTACAACTGCCTTAACTGATACGAGTGCACAATGGGTCTAAGCTGTCTGCACAATGTGGTCTATGATGAACACTTGCTTTCCTTCTGGAGTTTGGAATTTGTGTATATAGTCTCATAAGCAGTCCTCAAAAAATTCCTGTGCTTATCTGGCTGCCAACATTTCACAGGTTTTCACCACTCATACACTGTTGGAGAAATGAAGTGTGACTTTGCATGACTTTCACTGGGGGAGGACCCTGAGGACTTATAATTGATCTGGACCTTCCCCACGCACCCTCTCCTTGTACTGATTTTACTTTATTTGTCTTTACTGTAGTAGTCACAGATAGAATATGACTGTATTTCAGGTTCCATGATTCTCACAACTGAATCACCAAACCTGACAGTGGTTGTGTGAACTCCAAAACAGGAGACATGCTTAGAAGCACATAGGTGAGGTCCTAGTTCCTAATGGCTTTCAACTCCTAATTCCAATTACTCAAGAAATATCTGAGATATCTGGGTGCACTTAAAATTAAGTATTCCTCTTCCCCTAGGCTAGCTGGAGCAGGACTAAGACACACTCATGAGAGGAATAATAAAACAAGTAGACTGTTACAGTGATGCATCACCAAAAAAGACAGGTATCTGAATCCATTATAGGATCTCTTAAGGCATCTGCTGCTTTTGTGCAACTGAACACCTACATACTACCCTACTTCCCTCAGAGAAATGGATTTGCTGACTCTGATTTGAAACCTAGGGTGCTGCTGAACGGATGGGATGGACCATATTTCTGCTGCTCAAGACAGAGACTACAAAGCAGATCTCACTGCTGTTGGTCCTGGCAACTTGGTACAGGGAAGGTTCTAAATATGTCTTTCAAACAAATTTGGTGCTACTCAGGACATTAATCAGCTCTGAAACACAAAATGTTTTAGCTACTATGTTTCATGTAATGATGGAGGCAATATATCAACTCATTATTATAAGAGTAACCTTTAATCGTTTTTAAAACCTCGATATGGTTACTAAAAATTAAAATTTATGGACTTCTCAGAATTCCTACATAATTAAATGCATTAATAACTATACTTTGCTTTGTTAGGAAAAACAAGTAATAAATTATTTTGGATCATAGATCTCATCTTAGAGAAAAATAATAGTGATTTACTTTTACCCAATCTATGATAGTTTGTTGAGAGGATTTTTAAGTGGCTAGTAACAGTAAATAATGACTTTAAACAGAATGTAGAGGGTTTGTTT
This sequence comes from Dasyprocta punctata, assembly GCA_004363535.1. NCBI lineage: Eukaryota > Metazoa > Chordata > Mammalia > Rodentia > Dasyproctidae > Dasyprocta > Dasyprocta punctata. The sequence goes on from RJWM01002754.1 coordinate 88,704, forward strand.
TTATCCTTTGTTTGTTTTTAAAATAAAAAACCATTAAAAAAAAGAGACTGTAGAAGATTTAAAAATAAGCCATGTAAAATCAGTAAAAGCACTATTAACATTACCATTAAAAATGCATTGTAAGTTTGCTCCAGATAAAATGGCAAAATGAGAAGTAAATGGCAGTGTTGCAATCTGAGAGAAAACTTCACGTAAGACCCTAGCAGGTAGTGCCTTACCACAATGCCATAAAAGTAAAGTTTCTTTAGCCTTAAGCTTTCTAGAAAACCCCAGTGCCTAATTCCTAAAGAGGATCTGTTAAAAATCTAAACACAATTTCAGTTAACTTCTTTTATGGATAGACATTAAAAATTTATCTTGGTTTCCTATCTTCCAATTCTAAAGCAGACCTCCAATGGCAAGTGTCAGCCATCAGTCAGCACAGGTTATCAGGACTGGACTAAGGAGATCTGAAGATACTACCTTAATCCAAACTCCTTCTTCTGGAAATAAGGAAGCAGTCCATGGAGGATCATACAGGCAGTGACTAGAAGGGGAAGGAGAAGGACAGAGACAAGAGGAAATGGTTTGCTTGAGCCCTTTCTTCTCTAATACTCTATACCTCCAGGAGCAGCATCAGGATGCTGGGCCCCCTGGAATCTGCATGAAATGTGTTCCACTTAAAAACAGAATGAGAATTAGGACTTGACATAAATAGAGCTAAGCTATTCTACAAAGACAAGTTACTTAGCTTACTGATTACTCTAGATGTGGAACACTGGAAGGTCTTTCAAGTGGGTGGCTTCTCTTATGTAAGGAATTAATAGCATTTTCTTTGGAGATAAGGATAACTGATTGCTGAGATAGCATAGCCAATGTAGATTCCAAAAGCCTGGTTCAAAGAAAGGTTTCATTTCTTTCCTTCCTGTGGATGTCAAAGATCAACCTTTGAAATCAAATTAAAAGTTCATAATTTTGTCTTACAGTAAATTAAAATTATCATACAATTCCTGCAGGTTTCACTACTGTGGTGGATTCAATCATTCACTTAATTCAAATACAAGTGCTGAGCCCATCTTGGTGTGTACATCAAAGATCCTTCCTGGCTGGGCTCCTGACAGGAGGTCATGAACACAATGACAAGGACACAGTGCACTGTGGCTGGACGTCATCTACACTTCCAAGCCCTGCACAAGAAGGCATCCTGGTGAGGTCACTCCTGGGAGGCACATCTCCTGTGCTGCAGGAAGGGAGCTCAAAACTGCCTGCCTGACCTGTGTTTACTTCTAAACCCAGGCCCGGAGAAACAGAACATTCTGTGCACTCAAATGAAAATCTAAATAAGCAAGGCAGATGAAATAACAAGGAAAAGACAGGAAATTTTTCAAAGATGTCCAGGACAGATCAATCAGAGAGAGGAGAAAACTGTAGGACAGAAAATAGGAGGCAGACACAGACATAGGAGAAAATAATTAAAAAAAACAAGTATCCGCCTATGTTGCTGACCAACTTTGAAAGTTTTCTGCTCCCCACAGAGAACAGCTAGGACCAAAGGATTTCTTCAAAACCACAGAAACTTCAACTATGTAGGGTTCTTTTAAAACCACTGCTGATTATTAAAGAAATGAATGCGTGGTTGTACAGAAAACTTGAAAAATACAGACTGGTGTAAGAAAGAAAACACAACTACAAATAAAAATTAAAACTTGGAAAACAGTCTACAAAGAAAACAGTAGTAAGTAATAATCCATATATAATCACTATTTACAGTATGGTGTATGTCCTTAGAGTCTTTTCTCTGTGCATACTTATACAGATGCACTATGTGCAGATTTACAAACTGGCATATTTATAAATATGTGCAAATAAACAAGTATTCACACATAAACATGCCAATAAGATACATGCCCATTTTCTGTTAGTGTGTTGGCATTTTAACTGGTTGAGTATTAATTCTTTAAAATATGTTTTAATTCTTTGTTGCATGGATTATACTTTTTCCACTTCTGACATAATTTTTCATTTTTAGGAAGCATTTTGACACAATTTCATTTTTAATTAATTTTCTCCACTGCTTTTATAAACATACTACATAGCCCTGCACCATTCTGAAATTAAACATTCATTTAAATAGCTCCTACAGATTCATGATCACATTCAGTATGCTTAAGTTGCAACTATTCTGGCCCATGGCAGAGGTGAGGCCTCATCAGATATTTAGGTGAGATTCTAAGCGTTGTACACACTGTCATTTCACTAATGTGAAATGTTGGCTGGTGGCATTAGAGCCCAATCTCTTCCTGGTTTGCTTCCAAAGCATGTGGCAGCAACTCTTAAACAGAAGGTAGGAGGCCTATCTATATCAAGAAAACATGGGCAGAGAAAGATCAGCGAGGACACAGCGGCATCAGACATGCTGTCCACTCTCAGGCTAGTGTCCATCCCTTCTCCTGATCAGACCCTGCCTTCTGGTGTGAGATGTGAGGTGTGAGGTGTTGTGGGCAGCACAAAAGAGGACTCTGCACTAAGACAAAGTGAGAAGAAGCAGAGACACAGGCCTCCAGCTGAACAAACGAGATTACCTTTCACAGACAGTGCATACTGACTGTGGTGGAGGGCATCCAGCTACACCCCAGTGGGGTCAATCATTAACACCAACTTCTGCTCTAGGATGTGCATAATGAGTAACTATTGGATCTGGGGGCAGCGTTATCAGGGAAAGATAGAGTAAAAGGTATACCATGTCTAATTGATTTAGTTGAGATTATACAGTGCAAATAACTTTATCAAAACTGGGAGGCCCAAGAGATCAGACACCGGAGTGGGTAATGCTCCTAAGAAAAGTAAAGAACAGCATCCAAAGAGGATTGCCCTGTCCATTTAAATCACAGGGTTTGGTCTAGTCCATAAGCCTGGCCTCTCTGGCTCCAGGACAATGGCAGAGAGGAGAAATGGACTGGTAGCAAGAGGGTCATGTTCAGACTTAAGAGAAGGAAGTGTATACCTGTTGTTTACATCCTCCTGCCTCCAAAAGATGTGCATCTCTTTCTAATAAAGTTAGAAAAGGTGAGAGAAAGTGAAACTGTAGTGTGAAATAGACAATCACAGACTGTCACAATGTCATATGTGCCTACTAGGATAGATCACAACACTGCCTTCAACCTCGTGTTCCATTTTCTAAGCTTGCAAAATGAGGAAACAAACAAGTAATATAGTGGATAAACAGACATGTACTTTATAAACCATAAAAATAAGCACATCCAGATGGATCTGGAGATCATGTTAAGCAAAACAGAAAAGGCATACAGTACAATTTCATCTATACATGAAATCGAAAAATGTTGAGGTCACAGAAGTAGAGAGCAGAAATAGCAGTTACCACAGGCCAGGAAGGAAGGAAAACAAGGAGATAGTGAGAGACTGGTTAAAGGGCAAGTCATAACCAGATATGAGGAATAAATTCTGGTGTTCTATTATGTTGAGAGATAGTTGCAGTAAGCAATACTATATAGTATAATTCAAAATAGCTAGAAGGGATTTTTAATGTTCTTTGGACAAAAAACATTAAATGTTTGAGATGATGGACAATTCAAGTATCCTGAATTGATCAATATGCAATGTGTATAAATATACCAAAACACCCCAGTGTACTCCATAAAGATGTATAATTATGTGTTAATTAAAAATTAGTGATAAAATAAAATAAAATAAAGCCAGCATCAGAGCCAGCTACTCAGAAGGCTCAGGCAGAAGGATCATTTAAGCCCAATAGATGGAGGCCAGCTTAGGCAATATAGGCAAGATTTTGTCCAGTTAACTTGAGGCTGATCTTCAATGCAGGTATGTGAAGAAAACTTTAATCTGACTGAGGTAAGGCAGGGAGGTGTGTTGCCAACAAGTTGCTCTGTCACTGCCTTTCTCCAGACTCAAAGACAAAGGCAGGCAGACACCCACCAGGATCTGTGCCACCCAGCATGAAAATCTCCTGGAGCACTGAGCATGGGGACAATGAGCCAGGGCAGCAGTTCCCCATCCAATGGTGGGCCCCAGTGCTTCAAGCCACTCAAAGAATAGTTTTTATTCCTTAATTATTTCAAGAGACTCTTGTGAATCACAGACAATCCCCACCCTGAATACAGACACACAAAAAGTTTTAGTTTTGTTCAAAATCTTTTTTTAAAGCAAAGGACTTCTAAGCCATATAATTAAAAGATAAAAGATGTTGCTTTCCAGTGATGACAGTTTGCATCAGGACCAGGGGTGCAAAGGAAGACTGGAAAACTACAGCAACAGGCAGCAGGCAGGCAAGTGCCCGCCTCCACCTACCTGGGGCCCATGTGTGTGACCAGCAGAGCAAGGGCCACCAGGAGAATGGGCACTAACACATTACACAAATGTAATCAGACCTCTGTTTACAGAAAGTAAATCAAGTTGAACTGATTTGATAATGATATGAAGGACATGTAGCATTCTGATAAAAATATATTTAAATCAAAAAAGAAGCTGATGATATGAGTTTGGAAGAAAAACAAAGTAGAGATTTCTTCATTTAACATGTATCTGAGTTCTTTCAGTAGGTGTTATGGGTATGGTCCTGTGGCCCTGCCAAGGCTCATGTAATCATGACACAGACACAGCTGAATCTAGTGTTCGTGATTGGTTTGTTGTCTGGCACTGGGATTGGTGATGTGAGTGGTGCACCCATCCAGGGCTGGTGCCAACATACAGTGTAAGGGTGAGAGGAAGGCGTGTTTTTCTCTCTCTGCCGGTTCATCATACTGTTTTGCAGCTGCCATGAATGGCTGCCCCGCCATGCCACACTGCCTTGGAGCCAACTGAGTATGGACTGAAACCTCCAAGAACTGTAAGAAATAAACCTTTCCTTCCCTAATTTTGGGCATCAGGTATTCTGTCTCAGCAACTAGTGAAAAGTAACTAAGACAGTAGGCTAGATGTTACTGTAACAAAACTCTCTCTATTCTTGTACATTTACATATACAAAGTTCCTCAGCACTTACATCTCTAAAGAAAGGTTTTGCCAAGGCATGAGGTACACTGCTGTAATCTCAGCTACTGAGGAAGCTGAGACAAGAGGATTGCAAGTTCAAGGCCAGGCTAGGCAACTTATGAGACCATGTCTCAAAATAAAATGACAAGAGCTGGAGGTGCAGCTTTGTGGTAGAGAAGTCCTGAGTTCAATGCCCAGCACCACAAAAAGAAAACAGGCTTAGAAGATGAATACTGCTTCCTTTCTGTAATAATTAATATTCAGCCATAGAAGCATCTCAGTAAGATATGTTTTTTTCAAAATATTTTCCTTTTAGGTTTAATAATTACTTGTTAAAATTTTCAGATGTCTATACTGTTTTGATTAACTGAGGATTAATGACAGTATCACCTCAATCTAAATTTTTTTTAACATTTTAAACCTTATAATTACCTGAAATATAAAATTAAATTTAAGCCCATATATCTATAAAAGCATAACGTATAATAAATGACTTTCAGAAATAAAAGTATGTTACAATAGGATAAACTTCTATGGAGAAAATGGAATGGAAATTCAAGTGCAAGATAAAAATGGAATGACACAAAATTTCAAACTTCTGAAAAACAGCATGTTTATGTTTTTAAATGACTAATAAATATCAAGTGATACTAAAATATTACAATTGTATTAGAAACATTTAGAAAGGGGTAATGTATTTATAATATATCAGAAGTTACATTGTTGGTTAGGAAGAAAAATTTTTAACATCAGAATAAAAACGTTTGAGAGTTCTCAAAATTATTTTCCACAAGTGTGTAAGAAGAAAACTGAAAAATCACTCATGTGAAATTTTTAGCCCCTACAGATGTTACATGTGACTGCAAAAGCCGTCTATATATACCGAATCCTGGGAAGACACAGACAACAGGCCCCGGGGCTGGACAGGGGACTTTCCAGAATCCAGAGCCCTTGAAGGTGGTGAAGAGGGCAGCAGAAGACAGTCATGGGAAATTCTGCAGGAACAGACCCCTGCAGAACACAGGGCAGCCACTCCTGAATTGCAGATAAAAGGAGGACAAAAGGCCGGTCCTCTCATGAAGCAAAAGTTCATTGTTGCCCATGCACAAAAATATGACCCCACAAAGAGGATGGTCGTAAAACAGTTTCAATTTCAAGGTTTATGAAAGGATGTACAAAAAACACACAAGGCTCATATTTTATTTCTAAATTTTCTGTTTCGACTTTGGTTTCAAGCCACTTAAAGAATAGTTTCTATCCCTTAATTATTTCAAGGGACTCTTGTGAATCACAAACAATACTTACCCTGAATACAGACACACAAAAAGCATTAGTTTTGTTCAAAATCTTTTTTTAAAGCAAAGAACTTCTAAACCGTATAATTAAAAGATAAAAGATGTTGCTTTCTTAATACTCAACAGTAAGCTCTCCTAACTTTGAAAACAATGAATTAAAATGGATAAATAAAAGGAACAGACATCGGGAACTACATGTGGTTCTCCCCGACAAGCAAGAACAACTGCACACCAAAAAATAAAGGCAGGCCAAGTGAACTACTTTCTCTCTCACCCAGCAATTTCCTCCAACTCATGAAGAAACCTTGGTCCCTTCTTTGCTGAATGGCTCTTTTACAAAGGAAATCTGCAATGACATATCATTTGTGCTTAATGACAGGTAACAGTCATGCTGCATCTGAATAAAACACTCAACTTCAGCCAGCTGGAGAGGTCTAATCAGTACACAATCTATTACCACTCAGTATTCCTGAAGTTTCCAGTCTCCTTTTGAACAAGGACAAAAAGACTTAAAGCTCTTTGATATCCACAGAGAAAAGAAATTTAATAAGCAAGAAACTCTAATGACCCTCACAGGGCTTGTCTGTTAGACAAGCAGGGGGTGATGGTGCAGGGCAGAAAGAAGGCAGGGCTACAGAGGAGAGCGAGCCACAAACACTGGAGAGCTATATAACTAGTACAAAAAAAGCAGCTGCCCTAATACAACTATCAGCACTCACCAATGGCTTCCTATCCTAACACTTCATGTTAGCCACAGAAGGAGCATATCAACCTGGAAGAGAAGTCATCAGATTCAAAAGAAAGGAAACTAACAGGTGCTGGGGACCTTGTCTCAGATTACAAGACTTTTCCAATTAATAAACAGAGTGGATGAGAAACAGAATTGGGAACTGCTCTAGTTCTCTCAGAAGTGTGAGAAAAGTAGGTTTACACAAGTGAAGAAATCTCACAGTGAAGTCAAGCATATGTCTAATTTATTTATTAGATGGACCTGTTTTCAGCAAATTGGCCTGTTTGAAGACAGGAAGCCAAAAGTGAGAGTTTTAAGAAGCTTCAACAAATTGTGGCAGCACAGGAATAGTCAACAGTTGCAGAAAGGAAAATGCCCTGGGGTAACCTTACCCTCCACACTCTGTGAAGGGTCCTGTAGGGGAGTGAGTGGGAGAGAAACAGCAGAGGTGGTGTGGGAGCTGTCACTGAACAGAAAGCAGAGGGAAACAATCCTAGGAGGATGAGGAGACAGTGTTAGTTATTTTTTCTTTTGGTTGCAACCTGTGAGACTTAAGTTTATGTTTACATGTTAAGAGGGGAGATCCATCATTTTTAGACTAAAGCAATAAACAAACTTCAGAGCGACTAAAGCCCTAATATTCCAGTCAAGGAAGGGAAATGCAATGTAGAGGAAATGGGAGGGGGAGGGTATAAGATCCTGAGTTATTCCTGGAGCAATTCTTCTGTTAGGTCATTTCCTTTCACCATGACAATCAAGGTATGTGTCACCCACCCAGAGGCTCTGAAATGATTTCATGAAAATACTGGAAGAACATTTTCTGAATGATGTTGGTCTACCTCTGAGTTCACAGTAAGCAAGCACCAAATCTAAAGGCAAGCAGTTTTACAGGTTACTTTATAAGCACCAAGCTCTTTACATGTCTCCAAAAAATTGCTTTTGACCCTCATTGTCCCAAGCGTGCATCCTCACTGTCACTTTCCTTCGCTGGCAATAATCTGTCCTTCTCAATGGCTTCCCATTTCATTAGGGAAGAATGATGCCATTTTTCTGGGAGGTGTAGAGGGGTGGGGTGGCCCCAATTCAAAACTTACTTTGCAAGTGTGGGATCCCTACCTAATTTATTCTTTTCCTTGAAAATATTTTTAAGAAAATTTTTGGAATTCAAGTTAGCAGCCTGCTTAATTAAAGATCACTAATATTCTATGTATATTACACCTTACCGAAACTGTTACCTAACCATTACTGAGGAGTTATTCTTAAACATAAACTCACTGTCTTTAACACGTTTGGCTATCTTCTTGAGAAGACCACATTAGGATCTTTATTAGAGCTTAGCAATTTGTTAAGAGTCAAGAATAGAATCTATAGGACTCTCATGTCATAAAATAACATCCTAGTCATGAGGTATGCATCATATATGCAGTACTTTTTGAAAGGTATCCTACCAAGAAGACCTGTGATTTTTATGTAAGTTTTATATAAGTTTTATCTTATTTCTCTTGTAATAAAGGGCTCTACACTCAGCTCTCAAAGATACAAAAGAGACTGTTAATGATGCTTTTACATAAGGCTTATTTTTCTTTTCTTTATAAACAAACAACTGACATTTTGAAAATTTATACAACTACTAAGTGTTAAAGTGAAGTTATGATTCTCAGAATAGGAACTCCTGCTATACAATGTATGTAGATCTCTATAATTCAGGTAAATGGCAATATAGTTGCTTTAATTGTGAAATTCTAAAAATATATCAAAAGGAAAAAAACCAAAGGGAACCTCCAAGAAACAATATATTTAGGGTCATAAAGGACTTCCTGTTCTACACTGAAAATCAAATCTAGCAAAAAATCAAGACTTACACTATCAACATGAAATCTTTTAGTTGTTGTATAAAAGATACAATAAATTAGTAACCTACCGTCCGTCTGAGATTTACTGAGGAATATTGTGCTGGCCCGAGGATGATCTGAAGGATTGAATTCCATGTTCAAATCTTTTAAAGAAAGAAAAAGAAATTACATGAATTACCATTTGGAAATTAGAGAGAGCCAAGATTAATTTTTAATTTTTTCAACCTCAAGTTGCTAATACATTGTAAAATTCTGGCAACCTACAGTTATTGTACTAATAGATGCCTTTGGTTCAACTGAGAATACTACTATTTAGAAATCTGAAAACCATGTATGTGAAAATTAGAGACCTGATTAGAACTGTCAGCCTAAAACTCCACTTTCCTTTGAAAAGTCTGCTTTGTACTCAAGAGACCAGAAAATAACAGGACAAAGTTATCAGCAACTGAACTGCACAGTTACGTAAGCGGTAGTTCCCAGTCAAAGATGATCAAAATAATGAAACTCAACTAGTTAGGCTGAGTTAGTACCCATATATTCCACTTAGTGAAGATAATTTTGAAAGGTAAACTTTATACTTTGGCTTAGAGCAAACACTGTATACAGGCCATTTGTGGGCCTAATCTGGGCCACATCCTGTTTGACCTAAATTTTTTTAAAAAAACAAAAAACAAGAAGGCCAACATAAAAATCAAGAATTTTCAAACACACACCACAAGAGAAAAACACCTGTTTCCTCCTTTACTGAATCAGTTCACTTGGCAGCACCAGGGCCCCCTGGATGAGACCCCACTCCCTGGGTACCACACCTTGTTTTTCTGCCATCCAGGTACTTGGTTCTATAGTCCCTGCTTTAGAACAATTTCCCTCCAAGCATTAAGAGCTGATTGATTTAGTTAGTATAAACAACTCAGAATCCCAACACTGAAGAGCTTGTTGCAGTTCATTAAAAACAAAAACCCTAACTAATGCCACAGGAAAAGAACGGTGAAGCAAAGAAAACTGAGGCAGGAGAGGAAACAAAGAAGATAAAAATTACTGAGATCAGAATGATCTCCCAATCTGCTTATGGGAAACTATATGCTTATGAAAACTATATGAGACAAATTATTTCAACAAATACACAAAGAAATCTAATCAACACCAATAAAAACCCATCCTACCTTTAACAGCTAACAAACTGAACATAAGAGGAAGGGACGCTAAGTAATGTCATCACTAAAGGACACTAAGTCACTTATCCACATAGACTTATCCTCAGCAAACCCCTGACATGAAGCATGTTTTCCCACATCCCCTGACCACTTCCTGGACCAGTTCCTAACCATTCACTGGGAATTTGATTAAAGAAACACCTATTGAATCTTAAACACAAGCTACAGCAATTAACTTCTGTTATCAATTCAGTCACAGTGAATTCTACAGTGAAACAAGGAGTTTGACGCAAGCAGAAGACAGAATTTTTGAAATTTTCTTCAGTTTGAATTAGATAAAGTTAGATCAGAAATTTCCTGGTAAAATGACTTGTAGGGGGTCTCCTGCTCAACTATGATCCTGTTATTATAGAAGAAAGAAGTAGAAGAAAGGAGAAGGAGGAAGGGAGCGAGGAAGAGAGAGAGGGAGGGAGGGAGGAAGGGAAAACTGGGCATGGTCGTGCCTATCTGAGATGTTGAGGCACAACGATGACAAACAAGTGCAGCTTGAGCAACCTTTGTGAGATCCCTGCCTCAAAATAAAAAAGTAGAACAACTGGGGATACAGTTCTGTGTGAAGACCCCAGGTTCAGCACCCAGTAATAGGAGGGAGGTGGGGAAGAGAAAGTAGAGGAGAAGGGTTACACAATGAATGTGCTACTCATAACCACATAAGCTTTATAACCTTATTTCCTTCCTTCCTTTCCAACAGACAAGCATCACCTGAAACAGAATATATAGCTGGTGCCTACATGTTGGTGGGACAACACCAAGGACTCCGCACCCAGAACAACGTTAGCACCACAATTCTTTCCTAACACTTAAGTCTGACTCACCCATCAAACTAGTTTTCATTAAGACTGGCTTTATCATTGCAATGTATCAGTAGGGGTCTGCTGAACAAGATTCCCTGTTCGAAGTAAAAAATACACTGGTATTTCTCAGAGTTGAGATCCTGTTCCTAAACCCAAAGTGTTCTGGAGGGCAAAGTCTTGACTATTTGAAGATTGGGAGCTTTTATCATAATCTTCACAAGTCCTCAAAATTACTAAGACAGGAGACATCACAGATCCCAAGAGAGAGATTCCAGTAATTGAACATCTGTTAAATAATAATATATGTAGATGGTGAAATGCTATCTACCATCAAAAAATCATGTGGCGAATATTTTAGTGACAAGAAAACAGAGTCTATATGCCATTAAGTGAAGAAAGCAGTGTAAGATCACTTCGGGAGATAGGTGTAAGAATAGAAAACATATCCAAAGGAATATACACCAATATTTGGTTACCTCTGAACAATGCAACTGGGGTTTTGCTTTGCTTTTCTGTGTTTTCTATATTTTCTTCATTGAGCACACTTTTGCTAGTGTTCCCAAGAGATGCTCCAGTTCTTTCCAGGATGTGGCTATTGGATCCTTTCCTGATTTCACCGGAGACTCACAGGTAGTCACTGAGGTAAGTCTCCCACCAGCACTATCCACCTGCTCTAGGAATTCCTGAGGAAAACATGAGACTGGGGGACCTCTGCGGGAGGCACCTCATCAGGCAGCCACTGCTGCTGCTGTGAATCTTCCTTCTTCCTTTCAGCAGGGCCAACAGGAAAAGGAGAGGAAAACTGCTTTTCCTTTTACAGGGAAACAAAATAGCACAAATTTGTTTCACATTTTCTTTATAGAAGTGCAATATACAGACAAGGCTGTCACTCCATGTTTCAAAGCCACATCACAATTCCACTATGATCATAATGCTCACCATGTCATAGGTGGCTTCTTGATGGATGACAGTCAAGTCTCACCTCAGATTCAGTGCTGCCAAGCAAGCCATGTAGGGCTACAGGGCACGTCAATACTGAGGTCTGATGTGACAGCCACAGACGAGGGGAGTGAAGGTGAGAGAGGTTTAGTGTCCAGCTGGGTGATGCAGGACTTGGACCAAAACTCTGGCCTCTGGCTCAAGCCCAAAGCTTTTCTCACTGTCTCTGCCAGGCCACACCTTGCCACAGATCCTTGAAGGAAAAGATCTGCATTAGGGGTGAAGTACAGGCTGATGCTGAAGTACAGGCTGAAGCTGAGTTTAACAACAAATAAGATTCCTCCATTTCCCCCTGAAGTCTGTAGGATCTAGACTCTAAGTACGATAACCAAATTCCCAAAGAAAGAAAAATCAGGGAATTCTCTGCTTCTGAACACAAGGCCAATTGAGGAACTCTTCTGAGATCATCAGCTAGTTATTATTTCAAAGCACGTCCAGATGTTTACACACTTTAGGAAACAACATTTTCATGAGCTTCCTGTACATTACTTTGAAACAGCTTTTGTGCTAGTGTGCACTTTTCTCCAGTCTTCATGCAGAACTTACATGCCACAGATTTATATTCTATAGTGGCAAAGAACAAAGTTGTGAAACTCAATGCCAAGTGTAAGCCAATGCGCTACCTTTGCCCACAATGAATCTGAGAATTGATTTCTCTGAGTACCTATAACATCAAAGTGGGTGCTATAGTTTGCATGTGTTTGTGGGCGGTCTCCCAAGCTTTCCTGTGTTGAAATGTCCTCCTCATTTTGAAGTATTATGGGGGCAGAAACTTAATTCGACCATGTGCCTTCAGGTGATCAGCATTAGATAAACCTATTAGACGGAGTCCCTCTGCCTGAATCCTGGTGGCTAAGAAGAGAAGGTGAAATCAAAAAGGATATCTACAAACGTTCCGTTTCTGCCAGAAAGGAGGACATCACCAGATGTGGTCCACAGATCTTGTACTAAAATAAATAAATCTCTTTTGCCAAAATAAATCTCTTTTACTTATGAAGCAGCCTGTCTGAGGTAACTTCATTAATGAGAAACAGGCTAATACAGTGGTCCATTCACATAACCCAGCTAATGGGGAACCAATCTAATGTTCATAAAGGTGGAATACAAAGAAATGCAGAACTGCCAGGTGGTTCCTAGAATTCAAATCTAAGAGAGCAGTCCCAGGTCTTGAGGTGAAATGTGGTTATTACAACATATGCTTTGCAATGGTAATACTCATAAGCCAAGCAGAATAAACCTACAGTGTCAATCAAACTTACCAGTCTGGATTTAAGCAAGGCAAAACTGCTACTTCAAACATAAAGAAAAACAATACCCTCCCTCACTACAGAGTCAAAAAAAAACGAGGTACCCCCAACATGCATGAGTTGACAATGTCACAAGAGTGCAGTGGCAACAGCTCAGCTAGAGAAAGCTTCCAAATGACAAAGTGAAGCAATTTATGGAACACTGAAGGGATATTTTTGCGACAGGATCTAGCTATGTAGCCCAGGTTGGCCTCGAAATCACAGCCATCCTTTTGACTCAAGTTCCTAAGTACTGAGATTACAGGTGTGCCCCACCACACTCAGATGGAATATTGAGTTTAAAATCTGAGATTATAAATTAACTTCACAGCTAAAAAATGCTAACCACTTTGCTAAAGTCAGTTATGAATAGCAGCATTACTACCTATTTTCAAAGTGAAAATTTAAACACTAACTTCATTTTATCTTCCTTCAATCCACCTCCAAATCAATTCTACACCCTGCAAACCTCTCTTGGAGTTTCATATGGCCCCAGCCTTCCTGCCAGGCCTGCAGTCCCAAAGCAGACACCTTTGTCTTCCGACCTGCTCCCATCAAGCTCTTAAAGTACCTCATAAGCAAACCTATCTGGAAGAAGTAACAGCTATGAAGTTTCCATACAGCTCCACCTTGAGACATTATAGCAGAACTCTTGCCTTCCCGGAAGAGTAAAGCAGCCTAGGAGTACCTCCATTCCTTAGAACAGACCCGCAGAGATGAGCCAAGTAGTGATGATAGGGAAACTAGCGGTTTTGCCCCATGAAGAGCAGCTCTTGGCCAGCCTCTGGGAGGACACAAACGTGTGAGACATGGAGTATCCTACATAGAGGCCTCACCAGGTCGGGGAGACAAGCTGCATCAGAACACAGGATTAACTGCTGAGTAAGAACGAATAAAACACCTGAGTAAGACAAAACGCTACAGCTGAAGGAGAACACTGGACTGTTTTTAGGAGTCAAAAACAATACTGTTCATTTGGGAGCTTCTCCCACTGGCAAGGCTATTCAATTAAGTCCAATTAAGTGAAACAAACATGCACTGAGTCCTACTATATGCTAGGTATCATATTAAAGCCTATTGATATCGAAAGACTAGCTCATAAGTAGTAATCAATTCTGTATCATTAACTTTCCTCTTCATGATTACAGGAATGCAACTAGATTCTCAAAGTGCTAAAGTTAACTGATAAGACAAAACATACTTAACTGACTTTAAAATGCATACTATTTTATCACATATTTACTTTTATAATTACATTTTGATGGACCAGAGTAGCATTTTATTAGAGCACTACTACTGGAAGGTTGCCAAAGTTAGTAGGACCTGCTATAGTTTTCACTCTTTTACTCATTAAATAATCACTAAGAATCTGTAGGTGCTGGGAATTGCTGAGTTTCACACCTTAAGTGAACAAAACAGACCAAGTCTCTGTCTCAGTAGAGCATTCTTCTAAGCTGAAGGAGTGAAGTGCCAGGAGAGAAAAGAAAAATCCATCAAAGGTGACCCCACAAAATCTATAATCCACATTCATAAAGCTGAAAGTAATCTCTCATGGTAGGGTAGAAATAACACCTTTTATAATGTGAAAGACCTAGATTTGAATTTATCCATTAGCTCTACAGTCTCAGGCAAACAGAGATACTATTCCCAGTCTGATTTTCCTTACGTGTAAAAAGGGTTAACGTCTAATTTAAGAAGACTGAAGTTACATATACAGTATAAAGCAGAAAATAAGATGTCTGCCATGCAAGACATGCCATATAAACAATGGCTATTAAAAAGCATTATGCCACAAGATCTAGCTCAATGCTAGAGAAACAAAACTCTCACTACACATAAGCTAAACTTAGAATACAGTCTGTGTTAATCTTCATTAAACAGTTTCTGTTCTCTTAAAAGAGTACTGGCTTGAAACTGATGTTTCAAATTTCAGAATTTTCCAAGCTCTTAAAAGAATAAGGACATGAACCAGGCTCTGAGGCAGCAATGCCTTAGAGAGAAAGGCAATTTTAAGGAATGCTGAAGAATTCATTGAGATGACTTCAATCTAATACTTAGGAAGCAGAGTTTCAGCTACTGCTTCTTTATGACAATACCTATTTAAGACAGGGTCAACAGCATGGTTGTTCTAAGGGTTACTGCCATACTTTGAGGAGACAACTGATCACCTCACATTACTGTTATTCATGTTTCAGTTGAGCTCAGAGTATTACAGGATTCCTTTATTCAAATATAAAGTGAATACCATGTTTGCTCAACAGTATAATTTAGCAGTATTATCCTGTATCAAGCAGCCTAATAGCCTTCTATTATTTCCACAGGTGTCATAATAACAATGGTCCACGACTGTTCATCTCAGTTTTTAAGCCTGTACCAAGTTTACTTAGTTTTATAAAGGATGCAAATAATAAAACAATGTCAAAGAAAAGCTGTAGACATCTATCACTGATATCCTGGAAAACTAGTAAGAGGAAAACAGAAAAGTAAAGCAAGGCCTACAGTACACCGAACAGAAACAATTTGCATGACACCAATATACCCCAACTTCTACTTCCCTTCTCTGCCCTGTCAGATCTCATAATCATCACTGTTTCAGCAAGTCATCCAAAAGGACAGGCTGCCCATTTAGGTCTAGAGAATGTCAGTGAGCAGAGTCCACAGGATTCAAGGATTCTGTGATTCCTTGATAGCTTTTAGAACTTTGATAAAACATCGACTTCACCAGGCACAGTGGCACACCCTTGCTACCCTGGCACTTGGAGAACTGAGACAGGAGGATTACTGAGTTTGAGTCAGCCTGGACTGTACAGAGAGACCCTGTTTCAAAAAAAAAAAAAAAAAAAAGGAAAGAGAAAAAAGAGGGAGGAGGAAGGGGGAAACGGGAAGGGAAGGGGAAGCAGAGAAGGGAAAGGAAAAAGAAAACAAAGGTGAGTGTTATGGAAAAGCCTCAGACAGTCACAGGTGGGGCTTTTTCTAGGGTGGCTAGATCTACAGTGTGTGATGCTGGAATTGATCTATGGTGCAATGCTAGGGTCAAGGGCACTAGGATTAAGAATGTGAGTGCTGCCTGGCCTAAATAGCCTGGATAAGACATAAGGGATAGAAAGAGTTGTGGTTGCCCCTTGTTGGTCTTCTGCCTGCCACAAACTTGTTTCTCCTCTGTGATGCCTGTCTGTCACATCATCCTGCCTTGGAGCCAGTCAATTATGAACTGAAATCTCTGCAAACTGTGAGCTAAACAAACCTTTCCTTCCTCAACTTTGGACATCAGGTATTCTGTCTCAGCAATAAGACAGACAGACGGACAGGCAGGCAGGCAGAGAGAACTTCAATTTGGAGGTAGTGATTAGCTGACAATCTCAGGGTTAACCTCAGAAGGTATTCCTGGGCTGGAGATATAGCTCAGTGGCACAGCCCCTGCTGGCAAGCACAAGGTCCTGAGTTTAATTCCCAGTAACCCCCTCCCCAAAAAAGGGTATTCCTAAACCCGCCCATATCCTATCATTAAATATTTGACATGGTCAAAAATCTGAAATTTTAAATCAGATTCGCTCTTTTTAGTTACTATTGTTCCACTGCCTTGAAAATCCTTGATTATCTCCATTTGCTAGTGTTAGTAAGACTAAATCAAAAGTTGCCTCATTGGTTTGGTATAGGAAGCTCAACCCCTAAGAGCCTGCATCAACACCCTATTTATAGCAATTCCCACTGTTACTGTGGCAGCAAACTGCTATTAGTGCTTGCCTCTGAAGCTACTGCTTCTACTGATGATTTCATGTTTATTCGTTTAATTTTCATAATACACTTAGAATTGGTTATTTTCCATTGTTACTCTGTCAGCTGCCTGTGTCCCTGTGGGAAACCTGTGTGTGTCCTCTGAGTATTTGTCTCTGTGATCACATATCTGTGTTTGTGGGCATCCCAGTCCATCTCCAGGGATGGGTTCAATATCTGGATTTATGTGCATCTCTCTAGATGCCTACATCTGACTCGCATTCATCTACTTCCTGTCTCTATGTCCCCATCTTTCTCTTTTTCCAATGTGCTCTCAGTCTTTTCCACTCCTTTTCTCTTCCCCAAACTATTTCTTCTTTCCTTTCTTTCTTCCCTTCACCTGCTCTCTCTTCTCTATGTAATAATCTATCTTAAGATATAGAACATTCATTTTGAACCAGGTATGGTGGCACACACTTACAATCCCAGCACCTGGGAGACTGTCCTGGGCTAGTAAGTTTGGGGCCAGTCTGAACTATGTATTGAAAGTCTGTCTCAAACTAAACAAACAAACAAATAATTAAATCACTTTTAAAAGGACTCAAAAACGATAAACCACTCTGTTAAAACTAAAGTCAGACTGTGCTGCCAATATCCCAGACACAATAGGTCAGAACAACTCATTCTACAAACATTAGACAATACTACAAGGAATGCTTTCAAATGCCTACAAGAGTATGGCAACCAAGCAAGATAAACGATCTGAGGCCCTAATCAGAGACCAGTCTTCAACCATCAACAATGGCAAGACCGAAGAGGAGACAACCCATTATCAACAGGAGTTAAGACAACCAACCCCAAGCGCAAGCCTTCCAGAATTGGAAATAACAGAAACAATGCATAAAGACCATGAAATAAATACTTGCACAGTGGTTAATCATGAAAGAAAGAAAAACATAAGGGAAAAAAGATACCCTGGATAAAAAAGAAGATTGGAGCCAGGCGTGGTGGTGCACATTTTTAATCCCAGCACTTGGGAGGCTGAGGTAGGTGGAGAGTTGTGAGTTCCAGGCCGGCTTGGGCTACAACGTGAGCAAGGGCGGCCTGAACTACATAGTGTGACCCTGTCTTGAAAAATATAGGGCCAGGAGTTTGGCTCAGTGGATTAAGCACCTGCTTGGCAAGCACAAGGCTGTGAGTTCAATCCCCGGTACCACCAAAAAAAAAAAAAAAAAAAAAAAAAAAAAAAAAGAAGAAGAAGAACAAGAAGAAGAAGAAGAAGACTGGAAGCTGAGAACAGTGGTACCTTCCTCTAATTCCAGTACTCAGGAGGCTGGGGCAGGAGGACTGCCATAATTCTGAGGCCACCCTGGCTGGCTACATAATGAGTTCTGGGTCAGCCTGAACCATACAGCAAGACCCCATCTCAAAAAAAAAAAAAAAAGTCGTTTTTAGAAAGTGCTATGTCCGCATGTGTTCATATATACATACTGAGATAGGTATATACATATCCACACACATACACTGCCATAGACTAAACATCTATATTGTTTCCCAAACTTCGTATTAAAACGAGGCCCTAAAGTAACAGTACTGGGAGATGAAATACCCAGGATCAGTGCAGAATGAGATTAACACCATTATATAAAAGATACTGCAGACAGTTCTCTGGTCCTTTCTGCCAAGAGGTTGCCCCAAGAATATGTTCATCAAAGCAGACCTTCAGCAGACCCCAAATTTGCGAGAATCTTCATCTTGTTATTTCAGCTTCCAGAATTCTGAGAAGTAAATTTCTGTTATTTATAGTTTATCGTAGTTTGTTATAGTAACCTGAAGGACCAAGACAGGTATGTTCCAAAAATAAACAACATAGTCACTAAAATTTAAAACTCAGTAGATGGACTAAACTGCAGTAAGATATACCTGAACACTGAACTAGTGACCTGAAACCTTGATCTCAGGAAATCATTTAAAATGAAGCACAGAGATGCATCCGGTTATACTGTACAGGATTAAAAACAAAAAAAAAAAAAGGTAGTTCTACATTCCAAGAGTTTAGCACAACTCATAGTAAACCTCTATAACCTGAGAAAGGTTAGTTGCCCAAACCCTTATAACAATCTTCCCACTATTATAATGATGAAGCATCAGGTGCATCCTCCCTAAGTCAGGAATGAAACTAGGATTTGGTTACATTCAACTCAACATTGCACACGAGGTTCTTGTGGTGAAACCATGGCACATATGCTGCACCAGCTGCTTGTATCACTGAAAGCTGTAAAAGGTTCACCATCACTGTTCTTCTAGTCAATGCTACAGGACAATAAAAAGCACAACCAAGTTACTGGACTGGAAAGAAAACTGTTATCCATATATAATCATCTACACAGAAAATACAAGGGCTTTAAAATTTTAACAGTGGTAAGTACAATATAAATTCATATGTAGAAATGAATTTATATTGTATAAAGAATTTTCACATCTTTATTTTAGCAACAGTGCACAAGTAAAGGAGCCTTTAACTTGGGCATATTCAGAAACCTGTGGAGACGTTTCTGGCTGTCACAATGACAACTGGCTGCTACTCTTCTGCACCACTATCCCACACAATGAAAAGCCACTACCTTGTAACTCTCTCTCTCTCACATTCTCTCTCTCTCTGCCAGTAAGGGTGGCATGGGCAGCACTGATGGGACATGATCCAGGCTTTACTAGTAGTAAGAGGAGAGAGATGGCTCTACAGAGTCAATGAGATTTTAAGAAGCCTAAGGGAGAGCTGGATATTTATTTGGAGGAATCTGATCAGCAGGGGTGTGTTTTGGCCAGACAGAGAAAAGCTTATTAGGGAACAATAAAGAGAAGACACTGGATAGCCAAGGGAAAAAAGCTGCAGGAAATATGACAATCTGGAGCAGATCTGTGGAAAGCCTTGAGTACCAGGCAAAAAGCTGTAATTTTCCTGTGGAAAAAAAAAGGAACAAGCCAATGATGATGTTTCTGCAATTCAAATTTGACTGCTGGTATTTATGGTTAGAAAAACTCCTAGTGGAAGAAAAATATTTCAAGGTGACGTGACAAGTTTAAATTCAGAAAAAGGAGAATAAAAATAATGTATCAAAGAAATCTATGTGGTGGCCTCACTGGGTCTTGTGAGGATGAGAGGGACAATGCAGGCGGCAGTCAACAGGGTTTACAGACCACAAAAGGCTGAGCATGAGCAGGCCTAAATCCAGTGGATGTAGTACCCTAAGAGAGGGACAGGTTTTACATGAATAAAATCCAAATGTTCAAAAATAATCAACAAATATACCAAATAACAGAAATAACATAAAAGAAACGATCGAATGAAATTATTCTTAACAACTTAAGGTAAGAAATAAGAAAACTGGCAAGGACCAACCATTAACTCAAACATACATAAACTCAAAGATAAGGAATCTTCTAGCAACCAGCCTCTTTCTTCTAAGAGACATGAGTTAGCAGCATCCTTGAAACAGAAAAATTACCACTCAAGTTGCTGATATTTTAATTCCAGGCAAATGATTGAGGTCCTTTAACTGCGAGCAACACTGCAGAAATCTTGTAGACAACTAAAAAGGATTTAAGCTGATACCCTGAAAGCTAGAGAGACACTTGAGTCTCCCATTATTATTCAACACCCATTTAATTCAATGGTCAATTATACAACGGTAATCAACTTGATATACGGACTGTGCATAAGAAACACTGTGGGAGAATACTCTGTGGGCACTAGTTTCAAATCTGGAGTGGGGTGTAAAGCAGCGAGTCAGGGGCAGCTGCAAGTGTTCTACTACAAGTAGCAAAGTGCTATGAGAAAATCCAGGGTAGCACAGAGCTTGCTGGAAGACAGGTGAGCTAGCCAGGTCAAAGGGGAGGAGAGGAAGGGCACAGAAGCAGAGGAATCAGTTTATCAAACACTGCAAAGCTTGTAATTTTTTTAAAAACCATGTATAGGGCCTCTTAGACACACTGTTAGGCAATGGAAGTAACATGAAAGAGTTCCTAACAGTTGGATTTTATCTCAAGGACACCACAGAGTTACTGAGGGAGTGCAGAGACGTAACCAAAAAAACCACTTAGGAAATTTGTTACAGCTGCACACTGGGGAAAACAAACCAAAGGAAGGTAAGATTAGAAGACAGGATGTCAGTCAGAACCCTGTGGCCATAATGCAAGTGGGAAGGGGTTATTACTTAAAGGGAGGGACATGGTATACCTGAAGAGATACAGGGTGGAGCACTAGAGTAAAGAAGCAGAGAAAAGATGACAACAAATGGTTGATGATAGCATCATGCACACATACAGGCATAAAGGAGAGAGCAGGGAAACCCAGTTCAGGGATGGATGCACTGCTGGCTTTAACTCAACTGTGAGAAAACAGAGGCCTGTTTTTCTAGCTGAACCTCATCTTCTTACAGCTATGCCAAAGGCCATAATCAGCCCATCTTTCCTCATTTCCTGAAACCTTTTCCTCTAGTCCAGTGATGGAGAACCTTTTAGAGCCTTCACTGTTAATCAACAGCTGACTGCAGCACACGTGCTGTAGGTTCACCACCACAGCCCTAGTCTAAACATAATAGCCTGTTACCAGCTCTAGCACAGGAAGCACGCCTGACCTGCAGCAGGTTCTGCACCTTTCCTGCCAATGGGTGCTCTGAAGCAATTTTTGGTCATCATGTATTTAAATAACTGGACTGGTAAGTGGTTAATCAAAACAGGAGTGGGAAAATAGTTAATTATACTTTCTAGACCTGCATCCCCCAATATGCAATACAGTGAGAGCCCCCAGTAGGTGCTCATCTACTACTATACCTTGTGTAATAGGTATATTAATCATCTCCCCATCTCTCAGGTTCCAAACAAAACACAGTGATAGGTGCCAGTCTACAGAGGCCAAACTGGTAGAAGAGACAGAGGGCAG
Source organism: Dasyprocta punctata (assembly GCA_004363535.1). Taxonomy (NCBI): domain Eukaryota; kingdom Metazoa; phylum Chordata; class Mammalia; order Rodentia; family Dasyproctidae; genus Dasyprocta; species Dasyprocta punctata. Next base: position 110,518 of record RJWM01002754.1, read on the forward strand.
GCACTATCTTCCCAGCAAGCTAATCCACTTGTGCATATTAAAGTTCCTTCCTTCAATTTTAAATAAATGTTTGCTGAATGAGGAATGAATACGTAATATACCTAATTTAAAATCCTCTACTATTAACATCCACAGTTCAGAATCTTTGATAAAGTATAATGCTGAAACAAAAAAATTCAGAAGAGAATTCTGTAAATTATGGCAAACTCCACTATTAAAAAAGAGAAGGAAAGCGTCACATTGTCAAAGTAGCAGGGCTAAATATGCAACCTCCTTCAAGATCAGCAACTCTGAGGAATGCTTACTTGAGATCCTTTAGGACACTCAGCCCCCAAAGGCCCACTTTCTCTACAACAACAAGTATAGCTAGCTACACAGAAACCACTTTCAAGAAAACACAAAACACCTCTTTGTAGGGGAGGAGGAAGGTACTGTTCCCAATTTTCTTTTGAACAAAGAACACATATACAACATACCCTGTATCACTTTCAACCAAAAAAGGGAGAAAAAGAAACCAACCAAATTAAATAGTTAAAACAAATCAACTAGTTTAGAAAGAAAACAAATTAAATAGTCAAAATAACAAGGGGAAACAAGGTAAGGAAGAATTTAATGCATGTTTCTGCATTTATGATTTCCTTGTAAGAGGGTTTTAAAAGTAAGAGGCTGAATTTGTATTACAGTAAAATAGATGTATAAGATTTGATATCAAGACAAAATCCAGATTTGCTTTATGATGCAGTTACAGCTAATTTCTAGGTCCACCATCTGTCAGAAGAAACTGAAAGCAAGGCCTCTGGCTGAGTTCTAGCATTCAACAAGAATGATTCATGAGGAGCACTCCCAGTGGAGACCTGTGGACAGGATGGCAAGAACACACAAGAGACCAAGAGAGAAGAAGCACTGAGAACACACTGGACAAAACCAAGTCTCCCCAGAGACTCCAGCGAAGGGCGAGAGCTAATGGAGATGGACAAAGACCTTAAAACTGAAATCATGGAAGCCAGACACAATGGTGCATGCCTGTAATCCCAGGACACAGGAAGATCAGGGACTTCCGAGGCCAGCCTGGGCTACACAGCAAGTTTAACACCAGCCTGAACTACACAGGGAGATGTTGTCTCTAAAAGTGAAACAAAACAAAATAAACAAAAAAAACTCTGAAATGATGTCTATATAACCAAAGTTATCTCAAAGAAATAAAAAGGAAAAAAGCACATTAAAAAAGCCAAATAAGTAAGACTTCACAGGGCCACGACATCAAGCATGGGAGGTAGGGAACACATAACCACAGATAGAGTAGAACTGACTTGTAGGACTCTGGACAACTAAGGTGGGCATGGTGGTATGTGCCTATAATCCCAGTGGCTCTGGGAAGCTGACATAGGAGCACTGCAAGTTCAAGTCCAACAACTTCGTGACTTAGCAAAACCCTATCTCAAAATAAAAAAGCCCTGGTTTTAATCACCAGTATCATAGGGGATAAATAAAAATAATAAAAGCACAGCTTGGAACAGGTTAACCAAAACATAATACTGATTTTCCTCAGGATTTTCAGAGAACAAAGAATCAGTTCACTACTTGAATTAGATGGCATATGCATGGAGTTTGAAGATTATTTTTCAGTGTTCTCTATTCTAGATCACTTCCATAATTCCTGACAGTCAAATTCACAGTCAATTTGTATGAACAAGAGAACACATCAGTATTTTACCCACTTTCAGATCTGCTACATAAATTGTTAAGAAAAAGAAAGTTAAATTTAGAATTTACTTCCTACCTTCTTTTGTAACTATAAATCTACCTTTCAAACATTCTGATGCTAGGAAAAAAGTTGAAAAAGGTGTCACTTTAGACACAAGGAAATATGATGCAAAACTGATAAAACTTGAGATGCAACTATGATGGCAGAGCTGTTCTGAACATAAATTAAGCCCATCAAGCTTCAGAGGGATAGATAATAAGCAGCCAGATGAAAAAGATTTGCATTCAGAAAAGCTGCACTCGAAGGTCCAAAAAATGCACTTCAGAATCCTGCCGTCAAAAATCTCCTGCCCAGTTTAATAAAACTTGAATTAAAACAATCACCAAGAAAGCCATGATTAAAAAATCCATCCCATTTGAAAGGCTGAATCAGTAACAAGGCAATTAGCCTGGCACAATAAAAGTTCCCTACTGCTTCTTTTTTGTTCTATTTGAGTGCTCAAGAAGCACAACGCTGCCATGCCACACTGGGCTCTGATCCAGGTTACACCGAGAGAGAGAGACAGAAGAGAGAACTAGGCGATATGAATTTTCTGTCCATCGTTTTCTGGTGAATGATGAATACAGCTTTGTAATCTTGAACATGAGTGCATACAACTGTTACCTGAAAAACCTGTGACACTGAGGTGGGAGGAGGGAACACATCAGAGGGGAAAACACTGGGTAGCATAGTACTCAGCAATGTCGCAGCAAAGTGCCTAAGTTTGCAATCTTAAATCATCATGACTATGAAAGAAAAATAAGGTCAGACTCTACCAATGTGGATTTTACTGGCACCTTTAGAGAGTCACTGAGATTTCTTGTTAACCCAGGAAACAAGTAACATTCAATAAAATATACCAAGCAACATGTGCAGGGGCACCATAGTCCTGACCAGTCTCAAGGAAAGTGACAAAACCACCTACATACAAGGTCACGTTCAGGGTCCAAAGAAACAGCACTGCAGGAAGGGTCACCTGCTCCAGGTCCAAAACCACTATGGACAAATCAGAATGCAGAGGTAATCCAGGCAAGTTCCCTAGCTGAGCCTCACTGGGCCAGCTCAGGTGACAGGGACCACAAGGACAGCATTTTCTTATTATTTGTTTTTGAGGGGAAGTACAACGAAGGCTTTCTGGTAGATTCTGAGTGACGGAAAACCAAAAAGGGAAATCAACATTTATTCTGTTGTGTTCCTAATACAATGTGCCAAGTTTGGTGAAATTCAATTTTTAAGGAAGACAACGCTATACCCCTACTTTCTATTTTTAAATTCCAGTCAATACAATCATGTTGAAAATAAGAAAAGTTACTTTTTTACATAGTATAATGAACTTGCCCTTTGAGTAAAGAAAATGTTACCAGTGATTAGCTTTGATTTCAGTGATCGTTTCATCTGGTGAGCAGAAGTATTTTCTTTTTCAATTAGAAATGTCCAGAAGAGTTTATTAAAATGTAAACCTTCAATGTTTATGGTACCCAGTGGAAGTATCTATTCCACTCAGCAAAAACTGTCAGTTATATCAAGCCTCCCCCCAAAAAAAACCTCCTACATAAAATATTTCTTTCCATGGACTGTTTCCAGCTGGTCATCCACCTCATCCTCCTGAGAAGTTAAAATGAGGCAAGGATTTGCTTCAAGCCACTGCTAGCTTTCCCCACAATATGCTAACTGATCTTACTCTGATCCTGGCAGAATCATTTCAGAAAGGAGGAAATTCACCAAGAAAGTCAAAAGGAAGGCTAACCCAGGCAGCAGGTGCAACTCATCTCTGGGCTTCAAGAATGCAACAGACACTGAGGTCTCTTCTGTGACGGCGCAGGCCATATACCACTTCCTCACTGTGTACCACACCAGTGCACTGAGGGCCAGTTAAAGGCCAACAATAAGGAAAAGCCACTAATGTCTGGGAAGCCCACCAAACCTCTCGGATTTACATTTTTAACTAGTCTTTGCTTGGGCCACCAAAGGAGATGCCACCCCAAACAACCATTTGCTATCCACCTCTGCCTCTCCCCTATTTAGGATCAGGTGCCAGTGTAATAAGCAAAAGCCATATTTCTGGTTTATTTCTGCCAGTTGTACCACAGTCCCTAGGTGGGCTCACAGTCCATTTAGCTTTCAGTAAACTTGTACTTAGCCAGCATGGCTGAGATGTTCCAGCAGACCTGTGTTCTCCTCTGGATGAGAACACCCCCATCTGTCCGGGGCAACATAAGCTAGAACAGATTCTAGGCTGTCCAGGGTAAAGGATCCAGACTGCTGGACTGGAGAATATAGTGCTACATAAGAACCTAGACTGAAATGGTGCCCCAAGGTGGCCATGTCCAAGCTTGGTTGCTAATAGCTCTTGTGCATGTGGGTAAGGCACAGCACTTCTATAGGTCTCAGGCACTGCCAGGGTGAAAGACTACAGAAATTCTACCACCCACAGAAAAAGTAAGGGAGGGGGGACAGTGTCTCAGATGCCACTAAATTTGCTCTCTGTTATATAGCAAAATACGAAGTTTTCCAAACTGCAAATTGGACCGTTTAGAAGATTATGAAATCCAGGTAGAGGATCATAACATATCTTTGGAAAAACATGAAATAAAACAGTAAAGTACAGAACAATGTGAAGTGTCTAAATATTATTTCATGTGTTCATCAATATGAAAGGCTCAGATGTTGGGTCAGGGAGGATCCAGCCCTCATAGTAAGTGGCGCGAAGCAGCGTGGACTCCAGGAAGTGAAAGATCTGTACCTCCCGTGAGCAGGCTGAGAATCAATACCCCCACCCCACCTCCCGGTAATCAACCTGTTGGTTCGGGGGACCAGCTAAGTTGATAGCAACTAAGGTACATAAAGCAACTAAATGCTTGTATTGTTTGGTTGATTTTGCAGAATGGGGGCCAGCAGTGTGAGCATCTCTTGGGAGGATGACAGTACGCAATGCAGCAAACATGGGGGATTCTCTTGTCTTGTCTTTGAGGCCCAATATTGTTCTCATTGTCTTGCTCTATTCTGATATTTTTTTTTTTTTGCTTCCTTTCATATTATGTTTTTACTGGTTTTATTCTAGTCTGTTTTTGGTTTGATTTTACTATACCTGATGGCATGGTCAACTACTGTGAAGATAACAAGATATACTATAGTTGTTGTACTGTGATCGGTCCTGTGTCGCCCCAAAACCTCATGTAATTGTGGCATGGACAGGGCTGAGTCTGGCATTTGTGACTGGTTTGTTGTTTGGTGCTGGCATAGGTGATGTGAGTGCTGCACCCGCCCAGGGGTGGAGCCAATATACTGCATAAGGGCAAGAGGAAGGCACTCTCTCTCCTGCCCTCTCCCTTGTCGGCATGCCTTGCTGTTTGTAGTGGCCATGAATCACAGCCCTGCCATGCCATGCTGCCTTGGAGCCAACTAAGTATGAACTGAAATCCCCCAAGAACTGTAAGAAATAAACCTTTCCTTCCCTCATTTTAGGTGTCAGGTATTTTGTCTCAGCAATGAGTGAAAAGTAACTAAGACAATAGTAGCTGTTGTTTTCCTAGTATCCTGTTTTGAAGTTTTGTACCAGTTTACTGCTTTGTTTTGATTGACTTTGTTCTGTTTTGTTGGACTTTACTACCTGTCTTAGTTACTTTTCGCTCGTTGCCGAGACAAAATACCTGACGCCCAAAATGAGGAAAGGAAAAGTTTATTCTTACAGCTTCTTGGGAGTTTCAGTCCATAAAGTTGGCTCCAAGGTGGCATGGGGTGACGGGACTACCATTCTTGGCGGCTGCAAGCTGCAAGGCGCATTGGCGAGAGAGAGAGAAGGCGGAAGGGGAAGACCCACCTTCCCTTACACTGTATGTCAGCTCCACCCCTGGGTGGGCACAGCGCTCACATTGTCAATCAACAAACCAATAACTCAGCCCCATCAAAATTATATGAGGACTTGGGGGTACACTGCATTATCACCCAATACACTACCTTTAAAATAAAATTAAAAAAAAAAAGCTCAAATTCATATGTAAAATTTATCTGCCTACTAGACAGGTCTTAGTCAAAAACCTGGAAAGCCCTAAGAGGATTAAAACCCAGTATAGTTACATGAAGTTATAAATATGCCAGATTTTCTTTAACTTACTGAAAGATTACTTACTGAAAAGACTGATTAAAATCCTTTCAAGTACATAATCACTTGAGAGAAGAAAGTAAAAGAATTCAAAACAACCCCACCAAATGCCACCCAGCTTATACAATCAACAAGTAGCTTTTGGTAGTTCAAACATTACCGTCATGTACCTCACTGTATAGTAATTTTGTAGACTGACCTGAAAGTTTGAATCATTAATTCTACTGCCATTCTGTTCTACTAAGATAACCTGATGTGTGGTGCAGACAAGGTCTTAAGAACAAAGATGTTCTTCACGGTGTCATTTACAAAAGAAAAAAGAAAACTGTAAATGACTTAAAAGTCCACTAGTAAGAAACTGAGTAGCTAGGTGACAAATTTATTACAGCTGCAAAAATTACAATTTTTACAAATAAGCTTAATGCACTTGTAATTGGGAAAAATGCTTCTATTTATCTTGCTAAGTGAAAAAAAAAAGACAAAAGTTTATATGTGATATCACCATAATGACATATAGTAGATATGGGGAGTTTGAGTTCATTGTTTTGGGAGTAGTGGTTTTGTAAAATATCCAGTTTTAAAAAGTACTAAAAGAAATTACCCATAAATGTTCACAACAGTTCTCTTTGTTGGAAGCAAGCAAAGGAGCTTTTTCCTCCCTTTTCTATTTTCTCAATTTTTTTTTTTCTAATAAGCAGACAACAGCCTCCTCCCCATCTGAGTGTATGCTTCCCACAGTTTCACTGGCCCACAGTCAACCATGGTGTAAGAACAGTGAGATGGTAAGAACGGGGAGAGAAGACCACATTCACATACCTCTTTTTATCACAGTATACCACTGTAATTATTCATTAGCTATTATTAACCTCATATGATGCCTAGTTTGTACGTTATATTTCATCACAGGTATGTATCACAGTATATCTACATATAAGCCATGGTACGATCTGTGGTTATTTATTTATTTATTTAAAGTTTTTTTTGGGGGGGTGGTCTTTTAAAGACAGGGTCTCACTGTGTGGTTCAGGCAGGCTTTGATCTCACTTTGTAGCTCAGGCTGGTCTCAAACTTGCAACAATCCTCCTGCCTTAGCCTCCCAAGTGCTGGGATTACAGGAATGCACCACCATGTCCAGCTTTTAACTGTGGTTTTTAAATGTCCACTGGGGTTTTGGAATTTATTTCACATTCTAAGGGGAAAATGGTTTAACATTTTTTTCTTTTTAAGCATGTCAATACCACAGTCTTTAAATGCCACCACTGAATTTCCAACCTCAAATAACTTCAAAATACGGAATCTTCAGCAGTCACTCAGAAGAAAAGGAAAACGTGCTAGCTAGTAAAAACTTTACACAAGAAACAGGAAAACATTAAAAATTAAATGAGTAGAGATTAAATGCTTTTTACTGCTGAACAGAAATATTGTTTCATTCTAAGACAAGCAGGGTTATCCTTAGTTTTAAAAATACCAAACCCGGCTTCCGGGAAGATGGCAGAATAGTAAGCAGCAGAGTAAACTGCCTCTCACCTCTCTGAGAGATACAGTCCAGGTGCTGGAATGTAGCATCATGAGGAAGATAAGAAGGAAGGAAGTGGGTCCCTTGGACCCAGGGAGAATCTAAAGTGAGAAGTGAAGCCCACAAAGAGTAAAAAGAAAAATTTAAATGAAGAAGGAGGCAGCAGCTGGTGGCACCTTCACCCAGAGCCAGACTCACAGTGCGAGAGGAGCTGCTGGAACCTGGGGACACATGATCAAGCTGACATGGAGGCTGGTGACCCTGGAGGCCTCTGCAGAGAGAGGCAGCACTGGAGGGGAGCAGCAGTGGACAGGAGCAGCAGACCTGGAAGACTGAACAGGCTGGCAGTGAGTGCAGAGGACTTGGTAGGAGACAGCAATTGGCTGGGAACCATTTTGGAGTCAGGCCAGATAAGCCCAAAACCAGACCTGTTCCCAGCTTGCTCCAGCAGCTCCTAGCTGGGCACAGACCCGTGGAAATTGTTCAGACTGAGCCCCGCCCCTGTGTGCATTCTAGCGGCCATCTCGAAGGTTCCCTGTGGGTAGCCAGCTCTGTCTACAGGCAGCAGCCAGCCCTGCCACCACGCACGCTCTACCAGTCACTGGGGAGCCAACGCGGGCCGGGAAAAGCAGCAGATGGCCCTGCACCAGCAAACCCAAATGCCACCATCAGATATCCTTAGCCAGCACTGACCAGAAGAACCAAACAATCTCGCTTCAGAGAAATTGTAGCCAATGCAAGAAGTGCCTGGGACCCCAGTATCCACTTGTCCAGAAGAACGCAGGAATATGTCAAGACGTAGAAGCAAAAGGCAGTCACTGGCCGCTAATCCAAGCAGGGCAAGTCCAAGAGATGCAAACATGGAAGCAATCAGGAGTCGCACACCTTAAGTTTCTGAAGCGATGGCAACTGAAGTAAAGAAGCAACTTTATGAGGCTATAAAAGACATTAGAACAGAAATACTAACTCAGGTAAAAGAAGAAATGAAAAACATAATAAAAGAATCACTAGGCATCTCAAAAGAAGACATACATAAAAAAAATGGAGGAGCATAGGAAAATGAGGGAAACCTTGAATGCACAATACAAAAAAGATTTAGAATACATGAAACAGATTCAGAGATATCCAGGAAATTAAAAACTCCATTGAAAGCTGGCAAAACCACTTGAAAGAAACTGAAGAAAGACCTTCAAACCTTGAAGACAGGTTTGCAGCTTGTGATTGTCAAAGGAAAGATCTCTTAAAAATAACAAGGAGCCTGGAAGTAACAATTCAATGGCTGCAAGACAACCCAAAGAAACGTAACTTAAGAATAGGTGTGAGAGAAAAAGTAGGGGTCAACACAAATGACATTAAAAGTCTATTTACAGAAACATCACAAAACTTCCCAAACATGAGAAAAGGAAGTGACATTCAGATAAGTGAAGCATACAGAACTCCAGCTAGCCATAACCAAAATAAATCTACACCTAGACATATAATAATCAAGATCTCAGAAATTCAACACAAGAACAGAATATTAAAAGCTGTTAGAGAAAAGAAACTGATCACCTATAAAGGAAAACCCATCAGAACCATGGCAGACTTCTCAACACAAACCATCAAGTCAAGAAGAACATGGAGTGAAGTATTTCAAGTCCTGAAAAAAAACAACTTCCAACCCTGACTGATGTACCCTGCAAAACTATCTTTCAAAATTAACAAAGAAACAAAATACTTCCATGACAAAGAACAACTGAAGGAATTCATGACCACCAAACCAACCCTACAAAGAATACTGAAGGACATTCTAGAGAGAGATAGATAAAAAAGACCACAGCTCCAGAAACAGCAGCAAAGGGGTATCACCCAGTGGGCTAGACAACTGAATGGAAAGGAAAAGTAGGCAGCCAATGGCAGGAAAATAGCATGGCAGAGACGAGGCAGTACATGTTGGCCATAACCATTAATGTAGATGGCCTCAATTTACCAATTAAAAGAAACACAGGCAGAGTGGATCAGAAGACAGGATCCATCAATATGCTTTATACAAGAAGCACATTTAAGTTGAAAGGAGGTTCATAGACTGAAAGCCAAAGGAGAGAGAACAATGCTCTATGTGACAGGGAACCAGAAAGAAGTATGGGTAGCTTGCCCAATAGCTGCAGAGTGAACAAGAAAGACATGGCACTTTTATACAATGGAAAGCTACTCAGCTATAAAGAAAGACAACCTCTAAGCTCTTGTAGGTAAATGGATACAATCTGAGATCATGCTCATAGATGAAATAATCCAGAGTCACATGGGTGAACATCATGTTGTCTCCCTAGCACAAAAAAACTACAGAAGTTAGTGAGATTCAAAATACACAATACATATTGTGAAAGTGAAAGGGGAGGCAGTGTCTTAAAAGGGAAGGCAGTGGCCATTGTTAACCTATTATCATGCTTTGAATCCTGTATTGTTTTCATTGTTCTGTTTAGTTTGGTTTTATTCGGTTTCAGTTTGTCTGGTTTTGTTGTATTTGATGGCATGGATAGCTATTTCAAAGATAATAAGATATATTACGATAGCCATTATTGATTTCCTATTACCTTGTTTTGAAGACCTGTATTGCTTTCACTGTTTTGTTTTGAGTGATTTTATTCTGATTTGATTGTATTATGCCTGATGATACAGGCAACTACTTAGAAGATAACAACAGACATTATGGTAACCACTGTTGTTTTACTACTGTTTTCAAGTCCTGCATTGCTCCCATTGTTTTGTTTTTATTGGTTGTATTCTGTACTGTTTTGTTTGATTTTATTATGCCTGACAGTATGGGCAGTTATTTTGAAGATAACAAGAGGCATTATGGTAGCTATTATTGATTTTCTTTTATCTTTTTTGAAGTCATGTACCATGTTCATTGTTTTGTTTTGATTGACTCTACTCTGTTTTATTTTGTTTGGTTTTACTCTCTTCGAAATAAAAAAAAAAACAACTAAAAAACTAAAAAATAAAAATACCAAACCCAAAATTACTGATCTAATAGGGACTAAAAACCTGGACTGACATCTGAGTGGAAGGAAAAAGAATTTCTCATTTCTGCAATATTTAATGCCTAAAAGTGTACATACGGACCAACAGTCTGTCACAGAACCAATAATTATAGTACTATAACAGTTGGAATCACCATTAGCCTCAAATGTAGGACACAGTACAAACTCACCCAAACGGACACTTTCAACATCTCATCAACAGCTTTATCCTCCCTGCACAGCCTCATTATTTCTTCTCTGATACTCAACAGGATGAATACCACACTTGCTCCCTAAATAAATTCATTCATGTAGGAATAAGAATAAACTTAGTAAACTAATAAGTGAGACAAAATAATAGTCTGGTCTTAGCAGGGAACCTGCTAGGATAAAAAACTGAAATAAAATTATGCACGGACAGTATCAGCAAAGAACACGGACAGTCCCAAAGTCACGGCTACTTCAATCACTGTGGATTGTACACCATGATCAGAAGGCAAGTCTGGTTTGGGGTAAGGGAGGACAGAAGGTGCGCTCTATCCACACCTCCCCGCCCAGATCATTTCTTGGAATTAGTCACTAACTGCCTACTACAGCTACAATGTTTTGAGGCTAAAAGACAAGAGCCATGAGTTTTCCCTAGTTAAAAGGACCAGCCTCAGACTAGCCCTAGAACTATGAACAGGTAGCCCCAGGAAGCTCCTAATTGAGTCAGTGTCCTTCTCAACCCACATAACCATGATAAATCTAACCACCACTGTTGAGTGTCACACAGAATTAAACCTCACAAGAGGATCAATGAAAGAAGAGCCAAAGCAACCAAAACCTTAGGAAAGTACTCTGGTCTCATTTTTTTTCCACACAGTCTTTAAGTTGGTTGCACTCTGCTATCAAAAATACCTTGTGTTAATCACTGATTTTTTCTAGTCTTTTTGTTTTGTTTTTGTGGCACTGGAGGCTCATGGATGCTAGACAAGCACTCTACCACAGAGCAACATCCCTGATTTTCTGGTCATTTTAAAAAGAAACAGAAAATTATCCATTCATTCTGTTCTGAGGGACTTAGCTATTACAACTTCCTAAGCACCCTCACAAAAAGCTAAAAGAGCCGCAAGCTCCAAACGCACCAAGCAAAACACACCTACAACTAGACAGCAACTGAATACATGATGGTCTGAGTCATTTTGCTTCTTTCTTCTAAACCTCTAATTTGCTTTTGTATGTAGGGGGGAAAGAGCATGAGAAGATAGTTTTGCAATTTATATAAATATGCATGCTAATTCTGAGTGTTCTTTAAGTCTTTTATCAATAGTCCCTTTTATGCTAGGAAATAATGTTTATTCTACATAACACTACTCTTGAGAAATAGCGATTTGCATTAAGTATAAAATTTACTTGACAATAAATTAGTAAAATTTCAAAAGTTAAAATAATTGGTTTATTTAAAATAAACAGAGTTTAATTTTAAAACTAAAAGACTTTTTGCTTAACAACACCTCCAACACACACTGACACAGGTTTTTGTTTAACAGTCCCAGAAGGGGCAAACCCCGCAAAGTCAAAGGCAATGGTGACTGTAACACAGACTCCCCTGGTTTCCAGCCCAGTGCTCTAACAGTGTCATTCTCCAACACATAGGACAGACAGGGAAAAAAATGTGAAGTCAAAAATATTTTCCACTATAGCCGGGCATGGTGGCGCACGCCTTTAATCCCAGCACTCGGGAGGCTGAGGTAGGAGGAGTGTTGTGAGTCGAGGCCGGCTTGGGCTACAACACGAGGGCAAGGCCGGCCTGAGCTACACAGTGTGACCCTACCTCAAAA